>OMNV01001162.1:28265-66222 GCA_900303265.1 Brotula barbata | reverse complement strand
GGTGCTCAGTTTGAGTTCTTGTGCTGCAATCATCAGAGCCATCCCATGTAGGACTTGTTCTTTTCCAGGTCCATGTCTCCTCTTTGTTTCATCCCCATTTGTCCACTGCTGCCTGGGGTACTTAGCAATTGCCTTATCTCGTTGGATGCTCCTCATTTCAGTTTTCAGCCCCAGTTTTCTAACCCTTGGCCCCCCTCTTTTCCCTGAGCACACAGTCTCAACCTCTTATCGACCAGCAGTTATTGTGGATCATGTCAGGGAAGTCTGGTTCTTGTCCTGGGAGGTTGCTGTAGCCTGTTCTCAGGTCCACCAGCCACTCGTGTGATGCCTCCTCCTCCCAGGTCTGTCTCAGCTCTCATGCTCTTGCAGTTTACTTTGGCTGGTCAGCCCCTTGATTTCCTTGTGCCTCACCACTGACTGACTTGCTGACTTGCTTATGGCCTCAATCAAGCCTTCTCTGCCAGGAAGTGTTCTCCTTGTTTGCTGTCTTTGACGTCACTGTTGCCGTTTATTGTCTCTGTTTACTACTTCATCTTCATTTTCATTCTTGCTTTTATCTTCTTCTGCTGTGTCTTCTTCCATCATTTTCTCCATTACATTGCACATAGGATGTCCAGACAGAAATAACTGAAATGTGGAAAAGTGGAATTTTAAAACCCCTCACAGGGGGGCAGAGCACTCACATCATTACTGACAATAAACCACAATTATTCAGAACAACCCGTGTGAATAACATATATGCTGTGATGCATCAGTGACCCCTCTCTGTATCCAGCATACATAATATTTAGTCTGTAAGCTTTATTAATGAGGCCACATTTCTTCCTCATTGTTTGGAACTGAAAAACTGATAAGCTCCAGAATGCATTGGTGCTGCCATTGGTATGTGAATGTCATCTGGTTTAATTATTATTAATAAAGCTGGTGGGCATTTTCAAATTGTCTACCATTAAATAAAACTTTTCCAAAGTTTCTAACTATCCTATAATGATGTTAAGTTGCACACATCAGGAAACTTTACATTCAGGTTTTCGTTTCACATTCTGTCGACTCCAATTAGGGCAGACAGGTTAAAAGCTCACACACACACACACACACATATAGAAGAGTAGATTATACAGTGTGTGAAAACGTTGACGCTTGTAGAGGCAGATTCAATAACAACAAGCCTTCAGAGCCACTGGGACATTGCGATCTTTATATTTTATACGAGGTTACATTGGCCAGGTGGGTGGCCCAGTGGTAGTACAACTACCACTGCATTAGTGCAGTGCAGGGTGCAGGGTTCAAACCCCAGTTTGGGCAAACCTTCAGCAAGAAGGTTTACATAAGCCCATGAGAATGCGTGTGTCCCCCATAAGAAAGGGGTGAAACAGTTGAGAAACCCCATTCACAGGCTGCAGGGTGTACAGTGTCAGTAATGATGTGAGTGCTCTGCCCCCCTGTGTGGGGTTTTAAAATTCCACTTTTCCACATTTCAGTTATTTCTGTCTGGACATCCTATGTGCAATGTAATGGAGAAAATGATGGAAGAAGACACAGCAGAAGAAGATAAAAGCAAGAATGAAAATGAAGATGAAGTAGTAAACAGAGACAATAAACGGCAACAGTGACGTCAAAGACAGCAAACAAGGAGAAGAATGAAAGAAGGGAGACCATGGCAACAACTTTGACTAAACTTGATTTGGCGTGAATTGGCCAAATAAAGTGAGATGTGATTGGACTTTATGGGGCAGCAGCAAAGTCCTGATCAATGTGGTCTGTTTAAATCAAGTCAGCCCTAAGGATAAAAGAGTTAATAAAGGAAAAGATGTTACAAAAACTAACAGCAACATCGAAAGTCTGACAAGAGTGCTACAAAATACAAACCAGCAGCAAAATGTGTTTAATTCACTCATCCTGATGTCTCATCTTCCATCACAATGTAAAGTCAGAGGCAAAGGAACTTTCTGCTCACATCCTGCTGTTTGTCAGAGAGGCCTCAGGTGTGCACATATTTTTCTGCTGCATCGTCTTTTGGTGCATCTTTGGTGACTTGTGTTGAGTTGTAGTGGAAGGAGAGGCGAACCTGAGACAATCCAGCAATACACTGGTAATTCGGTAACAGAAATGCCACAGATTGATCTCCTCAGGCTGAGTCAACGTGCACCAATCTTACATTGTGTTGGTATGGTGTCTGATATCATAGTGGTGTCCTAAACCACACATCTGTTTTATTCTTTGGATGTTTTTGTTCATTTTACTCTCAGTAGACATTCGTCAGTCGTCACTTCATGTAACGCAAAATAATACTGGAATGTATTATTCTTGTTGAAGCTGTTTTGCATGCATGCATTCATATATATAATTGCATGTTGATGCGTGAGTGCTGACTGGCTCACTGGTCTACAAAAGTACGAAAGCCCACAAAGTTGAGTCCATATAAAAATGTCCAAAGCTACGCTCCCTCTCACGATTTTTAATGTTTAAAAGAAAGTGCACATTTCCAGAGAAAATCCTCTCACTACAGTTTGTCCCGAGAAATGATTCATCACCATTAAAAATAAGTTGATCGTCCCCTTAATTTTTTTTCTTCTAATTGAATGACCTGCTGACTAATGGAGGCTGTCATCGGCTTTTCACCCATCATGAGTCAGAGCCACCAGGGACCAACACAACATTCCTCTTTATTTTCTTTTTTGTATATATTAAAAGGAAGCAACACTAACAAGCCGCTGTAATAATTATTCATGTAGCACTGAAAGTAATCTTCCATACTCTGGAAGTCTTCAAGCCCGTTTCATTTGCTGCATATCTTTGATTCTTCACAGCAACACTGAATACATCAGAGGAGGACGACTAGTTTTGCCTCTAGGCTTTGCCAGATTCATTCTTCTTTCATTCTCATCTCCACCGTTAGTGAGGCAATACTGGGTGAAACGTTGCCATAGTTTAACTGTCGAAGCTTACACAATAGCTGAAACTTGTTAGTTGTGTTTTGTGCTCTACTTTTTGTGGATCGTAGCCCACTATGTTCCCGAATCCCTCAAAATGGAGGGCGTTACAAATTAAAATGCAGTAAAAATTCTGGCAATTATTGTGTTAGAACTTAAAGTATATACTAACACCCACAGTGACAATTATCATTGTCTTGTGGGTCCTACAGAGATCAAGAGAGAGGAAGAGGAGGGCTAAAAAGAAATAAAAGCATTTCTAAATATTGCCTGTTCCTCAGTGTTAATTTGGCCTTTGTGGAGGAAGAAAACAACGGGGTGAAAATAATTTAACTGGCTGTCTTCAGCCAGAGGAGATGAGAAATAATGAGCAAATAGCAACAATAAAAGTAGAATAATACCAGGATTAGCAGGAGCCTCACAGGCTTCTGTCCAGCTTGGTTTATTATTTACAAGTTGCATGCGCTGAGGCCTGCAGCTGGAGATAATAATATTGTCTTCAGCAGCAAAAGCAATAAGGGTAAGCGGAAAACTTCAGGCACACCCCACATCACTCTCACTCTCCCCAGTGGAATATGTGGAGGAAGGAGAGGAGGATCATGGGTAGTCATTAGTGAGCTGGAGGTGATGCTTTTTATTGTTTGCTGCTAATTCATCCAGTTTGTGTAGAAGATACATTCTGGTGTGTTGGGATTTAAGCAGGACTTCCCAAAATAATTTGGAGGTAGCAGAGCCTTGTTATTTACTGCCCAAGTGGGCATAAACACATTAATCTACTCTCTACATTCAAGGTGTGCTAAGGATGAGGGTTCCTTACACCTTCAGATGAATTATACTCTTAATGTTTTTGTGCTCCTTTATAATATGATCAGTAAGAGATCCTGAATGTTGTACAAAAGTGTACTTTGCAGAACATACAGAGACACACACAGCGTATTCCTTGGATCGTGACAAGAGGGGATAAAAATGTCGAGGTCGGCTCTTTCTGAATTTTGCAATGCTCTGCAATACTTGCAGAGGGAAATCTTAAAGAATGAATGAGCATTGATTTCTGCCTCGTTAATGTGGTTTTCAGCTCCATTGTGCAGTCTGACACCTCCTGTTTTTGAGAATACCCCTCAGTAAAGTGATTAGTTTGTTGTTGCCGATGGAGGAGATCTTCTGTGAATGAAGCCATCAGCTCTCCGTGTTTGTATCTCTCACTTCATGAGGGGTTCGTGTGCTGGCCAGCCCTCGGGGGTCACACAGATGTTGGCAGCTGCTGAGGGGATTGCTGCAGGGCAGGAGGATTGGGGAGAGATCAGAGACAAAGTGGGAGATGCTGCTGGGCTCTTGCAGCTCCACAGCAAGCAGAATTAGCCACCTTGTGACCTCTTCTTTTTGGTTCCTTTTAGTTTCAGAGAGGCCCTGAAGACTCCTATGAAACACTGATATCAAAGACCTTGTGTGAACCAGTAAATCTTCAGAAGTAATAATTATTAGTAGTTGTTGCAGTAGTGAAAGTAGTAATAAATAACACAAAAGGGCCGGAAATCCAATCCAAAGGTTCATATTGCAAATTTCTCAACAAACACACAGAAATGTCGAGTTGCTCCAAATTTATGAATTAATGAACTTCTCTTGCAAGGATGGATTCTGTTTCATTTCATCTGCTGTTTCCCAATATAGACCTAAATACTTGATTTGTTGTGACACTTCCGCTGGCTTTCACCACAGCTCTGATTAATTCTAACCTTTGCTCAGCAGTTGGTGCTGTTGCGTCACTGAGTTTGAATCTGTGTGGGGTCGCCATGTGTAGAGATTTCATGTTTTCCTGATTTTCCGTGAGCTCCAGTTTCCCCTCCCCAGAGTCCAAAGACACACGTGAAAACACTATATTGCCTGTAGGTGTGAATGTGAGTGTGACTGAGTCTGTCACTATGTGTTAGCTCGCTGATAGACTGGTGACCAGCGCAGATCGTATCCCACATCGCTCTCAGTGAATGCTAGGATAGGTTCCAGACTCCTGCAATCCTGCTGAGGATAAGTGGGTAAAGAAAACAAGATAGATGGATGGATGTTCGCCCTGGATTGGTCTTGTACAATGGCTTAAACCTGAATCAGCTTTTTAGGTTAAGTGACGGATTTTCTGAGAGGAACCGATAAGATTCATTACAGGGCTGCTGTGTTTGATTGCCTTTGATTGTACAAGTGATAAATTGACACTTTTATACGCCAAGGAAATGTTTTTGCTCCACGGCGAAAACATGTTAGTTATTTTATGAACTTTTATTAGAGCGAAAAAGTCTGTGGGTTGGAATGAGATTGCCTGTTTTTTGCAGAGGTTGATTGAAGAACAGTAATTTGTCTTTGTGACAGTGCTGCAACCAACTCTCAACAACTGAGACGGCAACAAAGCACAAAGCAGAACACATGTTACAGAGGCAGCAGCGCCCAGGGAATTTATATAATTTTATCTTTCCATAGCTCTTCTCCTAACAACCGTATGTAAAGAAATGTTCCAGTCTGTTTTTATCAGACATCTCACAGTTCCACATATTTGATTCAGTGTCTCCAAAGAACACAATGTTTCTTATCCCTCATCACAACTGACAAAGTAAAAATGCATCTTACTGAAGCAATCCACTCTTGACTGGCTATGGCTCCCCTGAGAGAACATTCTCTCCACAACAATGAGCTACTTAGACTGCCAGAGGACACAATGCTTGTGCAAAGAATAGAGATAAAAAGACTAGTTGGTGAGGATTGGAGAGGAACGGGAGGTTATGAATTTAACATACAGGAGATGTGAGATAGGGTTTACCCAGAATGAGCATTCACATAATAACTGAAAGGTCACAAATTGAAATATATTTAACTACATTTAACAATTAAGGATGGAATTCTTACTCTTGTGTGGATTGCTGGGTTTATTTTATGTGGTAAGTGTGCACTACATGTCTTTTGCACTTTATTAATCCAGGCAGGTGGATGGAGGAGATCTACATTCCAACTGACAGCAAAGCAAAAGCAAGAACGCGTTGATGCAAAAATAAATAAACGAATAGAATCTATGTACGTTAGATCCTCCATCATGAAATGTGTTTGATGAAAACCTCAGTCAGTTCAATGAAAATCCCCCAGAGTTCTTTAGTCATTTCACGCTGACCTTAATGAAAATCAGTCGTATGGAAATATTTGAATGAGTGAGTCAATTGGAGCAAAGAGAGAGTGCAAAGTCAAAATAAATGTTTTGGTAAATAGATTCTTACCCTTGCAGGGTTCTCTTATGGGAAAAGCAAGAAAAGTCTGCACGCAGAACTACATGTTTGACCTTCTGAAGGACAAACACACAAAATAAATGGATAATTAATAGGGTAATTAAGTGGCGTCAGCATTTTGTTGTATCATACTTACAGTATGTAAATGTTTAATCTGCTCTCCTATATTGTATCTGCTCATCCCTGGACAATGTGAGCACTCGTGAGGAGGAGTGGTTATCTAATAGGGCCAGTGTCTGTGGACCAGCTCATCGGATCGACTGGCTCCAATAAAGAACTTCAATTACATCATCATTTCAATGACCTTGAAAGACTAAGGTAAGAAAAAAGAAAAAAATCAATAGACCACCACCTCTTTCTTTTCTCCAATCAGGTCGCTTGTCTCCAGAAGAATAAACGCTGCTCTCATTCTGCCTCTAACAAAGGCGTGTTGAGCTTTATCATCTTACTGAGGAGAAATGTCCATAAAGGTAGAGCAGCACATTCATTTAATCTCTGTCTTGATAATTTGAGCCATATATCAACCCTCCTGCTCCAAAAGTATAACACAGACATGTTGACAAATGGAGGCTTACGGTCACCCAAATTAAAGACTTTCATCGTTATTGCTTTGCTCAAAGCAATAGCCATCTTAAAAGCAGCAACCGTTGACCATAAATTAGGATATTGTCTTTTTCTGTTAGCCTCACAGTCTCAAAATGTCCCCCTTCAAGTGGACAGACACTCTCTCGGTCCAATATAAAATGAGCCAGTAGAATACAATACTGTACCAAACACCCACTCCAAGTTCAAGCACCAGTCTGCCAAAACAGGCTTCTATCTTTAAAGAAATGCAAAAAAAAATGATGGAACTGAACTAAGCACATGGTCTCAGACAGGGGATGAGCTTCTATCTGATGCCAGAATTAGGAGCTTGGCACCCTCAGAGTTATTATAGGAAGTAAGCTCCTTGATTAGTGAAGTCATTACAGAGATGGTAGACTAATGAATAACCCTGTGACAAAAAACCCAACAAAATAAAGAAAAAAAAAAGACAGCTGCCAGAACTCTGTCCGTTATTCCTGGTGGCTAAGCTTCTGTCCAAAGAAAGGATGTACCTAAATGTCATTTCTACTATTATTAGGAGTACAGTTAATTAGCCAGTTCACAGTTGAAGCAGAATCACCGCAGAGGTCATTTTCCTACTTTTTTGTCATGAAGCAAACAGTAATCCCGTGACGTGAAGATCCTGTAGTATCGGTGTGTGCTATGATAATTAAGAGATGTGCAAAGTATGAAGACAAAGTGGCCTTTAGACTCGGGGAAATGTCACGAAGATCTGTCACAAGACTCTGGATCTTCCATTAATACAGCTGTATCGGAAAGATGTGCTGGAAATTTTATGACTTGGGGATTATTAAATTGGCTATTTGCTGAGAGTGATCCTCTGAGGATGTAATGCAAAATAGCTCAAATGGCACCGTTTTATCATCACTTTTTTTTTTTTTGGTTGAGAAAAAAATCATAGCTACATTTGCAAAATAATGATCAAAAATAGTGTACATGAGGGAATCGTAAGTATCATAGTTTGTTTTTGTCAGTATGGATTACCAGGAGATTAGTTTGTTTCTGCTCCTTAATCGCTGTAATTCAATGGAGAAAACGAAAATTTGTTTCCGATGTTTTGCTTATATTGTTTATGTTTGTAAAATATTACTGTTGTACCACGTTAAAATCTGCTTACAGTCTTAATTTCATGGGATGCTGCTGTTGATTCCCAATTCAGCGTTCCTCCATCTCGTACTCCTTCATTTGAATACTGGGTGCCAAGTGTAGTTCCGTTCTTCATGAATAAGTCATATTTTACCCAGGGGTTTTTGTCTAATCTTAGAAATTTAAAGGGAACATGGTCATACAAATGGAAGATGTGGATTTATTTTAATTTAAATCAGTAACCTTGATCTTTGCTCTACAGCAAAAAGCACACTCGCTGTGTATTTACAATTTTTTACCCTAGTTAGCGTTCTTCAAGACCAAACTAAAATAAAATACATGAGCTCGGAGCCCGTTAAAGGCTTCTTGTAATGGTTTCAATTTCCATTTTAGTAACAAGGAAGTCACAATGTGAGGTTATTTTTCTCACAAAAACTACAATTACTACTTTTCTTTCTAAAGAAAAATGTTATCATGGCAAAAATCCTCAGTTAAAATCTTTTATCGGTGAAGTAGGAGTGGCTGTGCCTCCATCATTTAACCTATTAGTAGAATAATAGAGGCCTACTAATACTCTGGTGTCTAGGTTTCTGATTGTTTGGAGCAAATTTTGACTATAATGCCCACAGTGAAAGAGCTCACATAGTTAATTCTAAAATAATAATCAGAACCGTAGAGAGATGTTTGACCTGAAGATGAAGAACACAACAGAATGTATTTCAGAGAGTATTTGGACGGGCTACATTAATGTACAATCTAAGTGTAATATCAGTAGTTTCATCAGACCGAGACCTTCTTTTTTAATCGGAGACAACAAAATGATTCTTAAATTTAAGAACCTGTGGCACCAAGAGCTTGATCAACAATGAAACTGTGTTTGAAGGCACAGAAGTAAAATTGCAAGATGATGTTTAAGAAATAGTTCTATGTGTATGTATACAATCTTATCTGAAAAAAAATTGCATTGTTCAAGCTATGAACACCAGGAATAGTTGGCCCGGTGCTCATGCTGGTGTGGGAGTAGCTTAAACGGTATTTGCGAATGAAAGCATGAGGCCTTTCTTTACTGTTTTTAACAACGATTTTGCCCAATTTCTTCACACACAAGTGTTTGAGTGTCATGATTCAAAATAAAATAAAAAATTACTATGATGAACACAACTTTAGGTAAAGCTTGAAGCAACTTTCCTGTAATAAAGCGTATGGATGGGGTTTTTGAGCTACGACGCACAAAGCCGTTCATCATAAGGATGCTTTTGGATGCGTACACTCTGCACTTTCTAGAAATCAAGCTTTGTTTTCTTCTCCTCTTGACCAAGAGCCCGAGGTGACGACTGTCACAGTCCCTTGAAGGCAGCAAGGGGTCTCCTCTCTCCGTGCCCATCTGTGTCTCTTCCTTCACCATCTCTCAGTGCAGGCAGCGATATCCATGCATCAGGTCCTCCTTTGAGGTGCCTCATGGTGCCGGTTGAAAGTCTTCCAAACAAGTGCAGCTGTCTTGGCAGGTGATGTGGCACAAGATGTCTTTGTATGCGTCGTCTGCCTCTTAGGATTCTGCTCACGTAGCATGACAGAGTACCACTGTGTCATCAGGGACAATGAGCCTGAAAGGTTCAGATGTCACTGCAGAATTAACAGAGTAGTTTATGTCATACACAAACGTGAGCAACATGAAAGAACACAGGAAAGAAAACAGGAAGCTGGCAACATAATCAGTCATGAATCCACTTATGAAGACATTTGAAACCACTTTAGTAGCTGGGAGGCGACACCGGTCAGACGTTTGAAGATGTGCAGAATTACTTCCCTATGGTTGTATTGTGTTTTAATTACTGAATGTAATTAATTGCCATCCATTGGACAGTTTATAAATATTTACAGAGTAAAGGAGCCCTAAACCAGGTTAAGAAATTATAATATATTATATTGTTCATATAGTCACACTTTCAGTGTTAATAATGTAAATGTAAATTAAGTACATTCAGTCTGTCTGTTTACTTTACTTTGCATTTTTTAACAATTCACTCACCTAGGACGTGCAATAGTGTACATTCAATCATTCAGTCTATCACTACAGTATTTGCATTTTTTTACCATAATCTTATTTAATATGTTCTGATTTTTTACTATTTTTGCTTCTTACTATTTATCTACTATGTCTTGTTTTTTTTACTGATGTCTCCTTGCCTGTGTGCCATCCCTTTTACTGCTGTAACACCATAAATGTCCCCGCTGTGGGACAATAAAGGATTATCTCATCCTATCTTATCCTAAAATATTTATGTCAGCGACAGATACATCAAAAGTAGCAGGTGACGTCTACTGGACTTTATAGCTCAAATTCTATGACGATGAACATATGTTCTCTATCACAATGTTCCTTTATTGTGCAAATGTTTGTTACTTGCATGTGAGCAGCAGATACCATATTGGAGAATTACTCACATTTACACCGATAAAGTCAAAAGCGAGAGGAAAAACATTGATTTTCACGCTGAATCAAAAGACTATATGTAATGTGAAATGTCAGTCATGGTGATGAACCCACAACGAATGATCATCCAAGTCTCTCACAGCTCGATTTAAGCCTCAAATAACTCATTGTTTTCTTGCTCTTATATAGTTATAGAGTCTGAGCTGCCTTCAAACTGAAATTGTGTTGATGACAGAAAGTTAATACGATTCTGTTGAACAGGGTATTTTTCCAAGTGACATAAAAACATATATATTTTACTCACGCGTTGGTGGAGACCAAAAGAATGCTAAAAGAAAAGTGCCTTATATTTATCAGGTGGACAGAAGGAAAAACGTCAACGTTAACTTCATATTTTGCTCGTTAGCTGCTGTGATTTTCCACCAGTTGGCACAGTCAAAGAGTCTCTGGCTTCATAAAGTCGCTCTTTATACTGACGTGTGTGTTGCTTCCCAGCTGTAAATTAATATTCCTCTGGTTACTTCCAGTTTCTTGTATAAGTGAATGAATTTCATTATATTTATATTGTTTTTCTTTCACAACATCGCCCACTCCTGAGATAAATTTGCAGATTTTACGTTCACCTATGAAAATTATTTCTTTTCCATTCAGCTCAGGCAATAATGTTTGTGTATGCACCTGTATAAGATGGGGTGTGGGACAAGAGAGGGGCCACAGTACCCACTGGGGTGTGTGTGTATAGAACTAGGTTGCACGCCATCTGTGGTGGACTTTGCTTCCTCGTCTACTGTCTGAGTCTGAGTCTGAGTTTTTAAAACACAACGTTTGGGATGTAATCAAAGATCATTTTCTAAGTGTGTCTACATGCGGTTATTGTCATAGCAGTGCACCTTTATGCAGCTCTGACTGCCATTCTTTATTTATTACAAATATTTCCCAGTCTGGATCTGAGGGTCCCACCACGAGGCCAAGCCAAACACTTGAGAACCAGAGAGAGAACAGAGCGAAGAAGGCGTATAAGGATTGTTGGTACAGAGAAAACGTACAGCATGAATATTCAGTTTTTAAAGAGCATCATGGGAGTGTCTACATAGAGGCAGCACAAAAAGTTTGTAAAAACAAATCATCTATAATACATTCTCAACAAATACAGTGAAAATAAATTAAAAAATAAAATTAGGAGAGAACAGAAAAAAGTGTAGATGTTCGTGTGCTGACAGCTGCTCAGAATAACTGACAAAGAACTCATGGAGAGTCTGGAGATTCAAACAACAAAGGGAGCTTCAACGCTATTTTGGAAGAGATAGCCAATTACAACCCGCGGATGAATAACCAAATGGATGCATGTGGGTATGCCAAGTATCTTAGCAGTGGGATCCAGAATGAGATAATGGAATGCTTTGCAGAGAAAGTACAGTGAGAGGGAAATCTTAACAGAAGTACAAGAAAATGAACTGTTGAGACTCATTGTCGATGACAGCAAAGATCTTGAGAAAAAAAAAAAAGGGAAGTTTCTCTGGTTTACAGTATTATTACCATGAGGTGCTGTATGAGACCTTTTAAGCAGTGTGATGAGTGTAAAATGTCTTGGAATGTGTGGTTTGGAATATCGTATCAACCTAGTTTTCATGGGTTATAATGGGTGGTGAACCCCGGGGTTTCCAAAGACATCCAGGAGCAGGAAGGGCCTGCATTACACACATATGATTGCATGTTTTCCCCGTGACTGCATGGGTTGCCACCAGGTACTCCAGACTCTTCCCCCGCCCCCTCCGAAGCCGTGCAGCCTGGATGAATTGGGAGTGAATTGAATGGGAGTGCGATAGAGTTGCCTGTCTGTAGGTGTCAGCCCAGTGATAGATTGGTGACCTGTCCAGGGTGCATCCTGCCTCTAGTCCAGTGACTGCTGAGACAGGTTCCAGTCTCCTGCGACCCTGACAAGGATAAACGGGTACAGGAAATGGAGGGATGGATGGACTTGTCAACAGCTATGAATCTTGTCGAAGGATTCTTTGATACATTGCAGCAGTAGAGGGATGAGGCAGTGTTTAAAAACACGTGTGCAGAAGTGGAGGGACTGGCTGTAAAATTCAAGTCAGCTTGCAAAAGGTGGTAGTTGTAGAGGCAGCACCATGGGAACAGTTGGTTATGTGCTGCAAATGTCTTTCTCTGAGAGAAATCTCTAAATTATACATGGAAAACAAACTCCTCTCTCTGCAAGCAGCAATTTCTTGCATGGAGAACACACTTTGCTGAGATTTGTGAGTGAAATTCTGAAGATTTGAAACATGGGTTGTACCAGATCAAAAGTGTTTTCGACAGGAAAGTTAAAATAAACACAAAACTCCATCATCTGACTACTCTCCCTGACTATACGTATGTCAGGGACGCTCAAGGGGTTATTCCACGAGTTTTATAGATTGTGCAAAACAGCCATAATAACAGTAAGTAGGCGCCCCAGAAAGCTGGAGCCAATTGTCTATTTAATTGCTAACATAGCACACACACACCCAAAAACACATTCACACACATAGGAATTGAGAGCTTCCTGTTCACCTGTGTTTGAACGGTGTGATCCTGTCCTGTTCTGCTGGGGAGACAGTTTGGCCAATATCGACCAAAGAATGTGGAATCAGCTGACAGACGTCACCACGTATTTCCAACCCGTATGTCCGTCCCTTCCCACAGACTTGTTATTGTGTAGTCCCTGCTTTCAGGTGGGGACAGGGCAGATATGTGACATGCACTGACACAACCAGCTGACAGAATTTACACTACATGGACCTTGTGCACCCTTGTGGCTATGAACATGGGTAGTATAAATTGGCATTAGCTCGTTGACAAAACAAGTGCTTGTCACTGAGGCTAATCCACTTAAATGCCTCATTATGCTTAAATAATGTCCCTATGGGATTGTCTGATAGCATCTGAAATCCTGTTTGACTGTCATATTGTAACTTTCAGACAAAGCGCATCCACTTTGTGTGGCAATTGGCTCAGTGTGTTGAGGTGTGAAAGTCTGTTCCAACATTTCTTACATCACAGTACAAGAATCCACTCCGGTGCTACCATTCATGTAACTCAAGATTAGAAAGACACTTAGAGGATGTAGAAGCTCTGGTACCAAGCCCTTTTTAATGGCTGTCTTTTCACCTTTCAGTACCACATGCACAGTCTTGGAGAAAACAAAGTAGTAGCTGCGCCACAGAGTGGCAAAACAAATTCACTGAAACCCCAGCGAAAGAGAGAGCTTGACTACATTTAGTTCTTTGATTGCCCGCTATGAACCCTACATTGCCACAGTGGGAGAAAAGGCACAATAGGAGATGTAAGGAATACACAAAGAGATCCCGTTTTAAAAGTGTATCAGCCTTTTCTGTGGATAATATGCGGGCCAATTTGACTTGGATATAAATCCCTTAAAGAGGATTTATACACTTTGCACCGTACACGAGTGACTCGTGAGTAGATCAGAGAGAAAGGCTAAAGACTCATTTATAGTAGGTAGCTTTCTGTGTGCATTGAAACGTTCCGTTTCTAAAGACAACGCGTCTTTAGACAGCATGTGGTCTTTCAAGATCACATGGGTGAAAATATCACAAGTGGTTTAAGCAGACAGTGAGTGTGATCTGCTTACGCCACATGGGAGAAACAGCATGAGGTAACATTTCTCTGGCGATGCTATTTTCAGGAAAATACTCCAAGAGCCTGTTAGCACTGGAGAGAAAAATCATAACCTGTCGCACATCAGAACTTAAGCCATCAGCAGCGAAGGTGCTTTTGTTCTAGACATAAATAAATCAATAATAAATAACATTTCAGATGTGGCTGTACCTTGTGGATGGGTATTTTGCTCACCCACACTGTGAGGAAAATACTGTCATCTATTTAAAACTCAACCATCTTGGCACACGTCGTCCCTGTTCACGGTCCCTACCCCTTAAAAACAGCACATGTTCCCATAAAGCCTCGAGTCCAATCACTTCAGTTAAATACGGGGGAAATTCCTCCATATTTAAAGGTATCTATCTATAACCCACCCCTTTTAATGAATGAACTGTTCTGTCCTGATAAAATGTGTAGATAAAATCACTTGGGTTTATAACTGTATGTTGTTAACCTTCCATGGGTGAATTTAACTGCTGCTCATAAATCAATTCACTGCACCGGTCTTGTTGAATTTTGCAATGTGAGCACGGAGCATGAATCGTCAATGTTCTCAAGGTTTGGGACATACAAAATGGCCCCTCGATTAAAAGCTGGCATTCTACAAATTTAGGTAGGGTTGTAGGGTTGTTAGGCTTTAAGTCTGTATTGTTTTTATTTTAAATGTAAGGTATTTGCCCTATCAATAGACTTTTGATGACCTCAATATTCAGTACCACATTTTTGTCTAGGATGGTGAAATTCTGCCTACTCCTTGATAGTAGCAAATATAAAACAAAGAAACATGACAATGTGTGAAAATGCGGCATGCCTTTCAAAATAACATAAGAAAGGTAATTAAGATAATAATATCCAAAGAATTATTACATTTGACTTAATTTCAAGGACAAAATAACCTCTAAAATTTCCCTGCCATGGATGCGCGACAGCATTTGAGCCCTAAGGAGTGACCGTCACAGGGCAGAGAGGAAGTGGAAATCCTCTAAACTAACTGTGCAACTTGATATCTTACAAGACTCCATCAGGAATCCTAATAGAGAGGTTAAAAATGCCAGAGCGTGTTACTTTTCAGACCTCATTGAAAAGAACAGAGACAACTCCTGAACTTTGTGTGACGTTATTAACTGTGTCACCGAGGCTCCTCTAAATGTCAATATGGACTCCTCCCACGAAGAAATGTGAAGAATTTTTAATCCTTCGTCAGCAAAGACTCCAGCATCAGAATCAACAAACCTCCTCCTGCACAGGACACGATTCATTTTAAAACGACTGCCCACTCGCAGTCATTTAACACAATATCTTTGGACACTCTCAGTGAGGTAATTAATAAAGTCAAGTCCTCTTCGTGTCCTCTTCACATTCTGCCGGTGTGATTTCTGAACAAAGTATTTGAATCCTTCAGCTCATTCATTCTCTTCATTATTAACATCTCACTGCTGACTGGTTCCATCCTTGCGTATTTCAAGAATGCAATTGTTCAACCTCCTTTAAATAAAAGAATTACTAAAAAAATAAATACAACAACCCTTTTTCTTCTATGATGATGACCTGTGGGGTACCTCAGGGGTCTCTCCTTAGACCTTTCCTGTTCTCTGTATACGTCACCTCTGCATCAACGATAGGCATTCATTCCTATGCAGATGACACTCAATTGCACCTCTGTCTTTCACGCCTACGATTCCTATCAAATCAATCAAGTTTCAATTAACAGTTTCATCCTTGACCTAAATGCTAGATAGTTGACAACTTCCAGCTGCTAAATATTGATAAAACCTCAGTAACTAGTTTTGGTCCCGACACAGTTAATGCTTACACCTCAAAGCATCTGGGCTCTCTGTTCCAAAATATAGCACTTAAGTCTAAAAATCTCGGTGTCACCTTTGATAACCACCTCAGTTTTCACAAGCTTGTTAACACAGATGTCAAGTCTTGTTTTTTGCTTCTCAGGAAACTCTCCTGGAAACTGCCAGTTATGCCTTCGTTTCCTCTCGTTTGGACCACTGTAACTCTCTCTATACATGTCCGAGCCAGCAGAGTCTACATAAATTACAGCTTGTTCATAATGCAGCAGCCGGATTTCTCACTTTGCACTTTACTCCTGTTTGAACTTCCCTTCAGTGGCAAACGGTAAAACTTAGAATGGATTTTAAGATTTTATTGATAACGTTCTAGACTTACACCCACGTACATCTCAGATCTGCTTTCTATCTCATTATAGAAAGTTCTATTCTCTTTTATTGTAAATCATGTTATAACCATTAACCGTTAAATCATTTTGAATGTGTTTTGAACACATCGTCTGTTTATTTTGTCGTGTGAAGCGCTCTGTAGCTGAGTTTTGAAAGGTGCTATACAAATAAATTTGGTTAATATTAATAAAATCTCCTCGTTTTATTGGTCATAACTGAAGCGAGTCTCAGGTTACTGAGTTCACGGTTTTCTTTTTGCGCTCTGCTGTCTTCCACATGTATTCAGCTGCTGATCCCTATTAATGGCACTTCATTAAAATTCCCTGCACTGCAGCTGTGCTCATTAAGATAGTTTTTGTTAATCAATATTTTGCAAAATGAAGAATTGTGGTCATGCAAAATTTCCCTGGTGGCTATTTTCGGTGGGTTTAGTACACATGTCCCCCTGTGTGCAGACATAGACAGCTTTCTTGAAATTAACACTGCATAATCAGTTTTCCTGAATCTACCACACCACCATCATCACCACCATGTGACACACTTACACTCAATTTGTGTGGCTGAAAAAAATACTAAGGTCTCTCTGAAGGGGTTGATGGCAATTGGCTAACTTTCTGACCTCAGGAAGAACATAAATTTATACATTCTTGAGGACATTTTTGAGTTATTTGTTGTTTACACACGCTGTATATTAACTTGTAGTGAACTGTCATCTCTGTGTGGGAGTACCTGTAATGTCAGAATGATTAATTTGGTGTGATTTACAATTTACCTTTGCGTCACATAACTAGCCACATGGCACAACAACAAACACAGCTTGGGTATACAGCACACTAGCTTCGCTTTCCTCTCCCGCTGACAAATCCTCCACTGAGAAGAGGTGACGTTGTAGGAGACCTTGAAAGCTAAGTGACAGCCAAGGCAATGTGACGAGTTGCGAAGCAAGTGTGTTGCTTGGTTTCAATTCACGCTGCAGCACCAACCAACCTTGATGCATTCACAAATGAAGACAGATTGTGTGCGATGACACAAGTCGAGTTTAATTCGCTCGTCGCCAAAAGGGGCAAGAGCTGAGGGAGAGAGATGTATCACGAGCGCGGGAAGTTAACTCAATATGTAACAAAGCCTAAAGGTGTGGCTTTGATCGTCTCTTGGAGAGTCTGGACATTCCCTGGTCCGCCATAGTTTAACTCAGGTGGACAAAATAACAATCTCTGATCCTAAAAAAGAATCCACGAGAATCAACAACGGATGAATCTGATCTATTTAGGTCGTATTTGTTATATAAATGCAAAGAACATCTTCATGTATTCGTATTGTAACTCTCCATCGCATCAGTGGGCTCAAGCAAACTGTCAGTGGTTATTTTCCACTGTTGGAACGTTCAATTTCTCTTAAATTGTGAGCAGGTTAGATCTATTCGAAAGGACATTTCCTGAATCAGTAGAATTTTTTACAGTTTTTGGGGCCTTCCTCTCAGTCATTTTTACACAGGTCATTAAAAACCTGCTCTTGCTAATGATGATAAACCCACATCATTGAATTTTAATCCAAAATCTATTTTATATGGTGACACAATCTGTCACCTGTCAATAACTTCTGTATATATTATATATGTCATATTATACAACAGCCACACAGAGTCTGCATTTTTGTGCAGCCTTCTCAAACCCGGCGAGCAGCATATGGTGTGTCAGTAAGTGAAGGAGAATCATCCATCCATCCAGCCATTGTCCTGTGGGTATGCAGGAGAGAGAACCTTTTTTGGTGATAGATGTACCGCGGTGACAATAAATTCAAGCAGAGACGATGTTACCGCACCATGACTAAACCAGGGTCACCAGCTATAATAGAGCAGGAGTGGGAGATACAAGCGAGGAAAACACTACAGCCTCAAAAATACTAGGATGTGGCATCTGAATCTGCATCCAGCTAACACGTCTCTGCTGTGTTTGCTCCTTTTTTCAGTAAAACCTCTCCCGAAGACCAATAAATGCCAGAAAATGCGCATCGCCAAAAAAAGATGCCCCTCTTTGAGATTAGCCAGAAGATGGACGAGAACCACAGGATGGAGGAAGAGTAAAAGGTCAGGAATATCGCACGGCTGCGTCTTTATTCACGGAGAGTCTGGGGTGATAGAATTTGCATTTCTATCCTCATATTTTTCCACACGTTATTGCCTTTTTTCATGCAGTCAGCAGAAGATCCATGTAGTGCATCCACAGTCACCAACCTGCTAATTGTGTCAGCAGTTTGTATATAACATTACAAGTCAACATTCACACCTGAAGATACACGACACCTGTGGAGCAGAGCTGACTTACTGTGTTATATATACAGTTTTGATGCTTAGTTGTGGGTAATTTACCTTTAGTTAAGTTTGGTTTCATACGGTGAACAAATACCAAGAATGTGGATTATCTTCAATCTGCTGGGGAGGACATATGTTACTTTAGATGTGAAGAAGATATGCCACCTTCAGAATGCTGAACAGAGGAATGGTACACATACAATGCCACGCTAACCTTCAAAATGTAAATCTTATGTAAGCCTGATGTATTAGATCTATAGGGGACCGTGTTGAAAATCTTACCAAGGCTGAAAGCGTACACGGATCTGGACCGAGCCATCAAGCTGAGACAACACCTTTAGAGCAGATGTAAAGAACGGTTGTTAGTACGGCTGTAGGTCACACTGTATTTTCCTGCTTGTGTTTCCAAACTGGGTTTTAATGATGTGATTTGCTGTATCAATGTTCTTCTAAGCATCATGCAGGCTCCTAAAGCGCTCTGCCTCAAAGCTAGATTGCACAGTAAGAATTAAAATGTGACCAATTACCAACACCTTCCTCTGAAACCTTCATTTAAGCGGTTTGGTGACATTTAAGCCTTCACGAGACACAAATGCTCGAGACCATTTCTTGGGGGTTGATCCTTGAAACTGACTACATCACACTCGCATTCACGATTTGCAATGATGCCCACACACAATATTTTCATCGTCACTGTAGGTTGTCAAAATATATTGGTGGTAATAAAACGCGTTATACGAAACTTATACTTGTTCACGATAGCTCAGGATGACCGGGAGGAAATATTGCTTACGCTTGTGCTTGTAAAGGATGTAAAACTTCCTGTTTGGCATTTCTTTGCTTCCATTGATGATTGATCCATTCATCATTAAACAGTCACATAGGGAAAGAATTCAATTTCCCTTCTTTCATTTGTTCTTTCATCACCATGTTTCCCCAGAAAGGATGAAAACATAATTACAAAATGCAGCAACACTAACAAAGAAATATCGACTGGTGGTTTATAGAAGAACATTCTGTGTGAATAGTGAAGGCATTTTTGTTGTTAATAATGTTTTCCACTCCATTATCCCTGAAACATTTTTCACAGCTGCCTGGCAGTGTGAGAGAGGTTTTATATTTATATATTTTTCCCCCCATTCTTACAAATCTACCTTTTGTGAGGAGATACAAAAGCAGCTGTCCTAACTTGAATATCAACACTGATTCAACGTGCTGTAGACAGTGTGCACATATACGTGTGAATGCTTTTGAACACATGCCAGAGGTTTTGAGAACCTTTTTTTTTAATAGATGCATGTGTTTTTTTTATGTCAGTGAATGCTTGAACGCACGGCGAAGAAACACAACAGCACGTGTGTGTCTCCCTTTTCTGCAGTGAGCTTCAGTTTTTTGAATGCAGGGTTGGAACTGGAGTCGTCTCACATGGGAGCTCATTTGGCAGACCGGCCTGTCACAGGGGGAGTGTATGAAAGCTAAACCTAATGAAAGCACACCCAGCCAAAACCTGCTGGCTAACATCTGCCCCAGACTACTGCAAGTACCAGCTCTATTCTCCCATCAAAGAAAAAAAACAAAAAAAAAAAAACACTACAAAACTACAATTTTTGTCTGTTTTTTTTGTGCAGGCCAGTGTGATATTTTATGTAAAAACTGGTCCTGCAAAATTTTTAATTTACAGACATCTCAAAGAAAACACATTCTTTCTTTCTTCTTCAGTCCTGGAAGATGTTTAAAAAATTTATTTTGTCAAACGGCAGGGGTGCATATAAGTCGTCCTCTTTCCTATTTCTAAAAGAAATAACTCATTCGTAGCCAATCTGCCACCTGCTGTGTACTTTGTTCATTTTGCATCCATGTTCTGTCTTACAGAATCGTTTTGAAGTATTGGATTGGAACTTTTTGCTTCCCCTTCTGATGCTGTTGGGCTTTTCCTTTAATTCTACTCCATCATTATATCAGTAGGGGGCAGAGTCCTCTATTAATTCTTCCAGTTAATCATTGTTGGAAAAATACTCTCTGGTATGGCTCTCTGTCATCCCACTAACAGGCAGAGGATGGGAAAGATAGTTGATTAATCATTTGTTAAATGGGATTTGGAAAAGGTGGAGAAATGTCTTTGACCTTTCTAATAATTCTGTCACGTCTTGTGATGTGATGTCTACCATATACAGTAGATAATAAGCAGGATCTTACTGACAGAACTAAACAATCAGATTGAACAGTTTTCGTGCAGCATCCCTCTTTTAAAACGTATCACCTCGACGGCACTGAACCAAGCGCTGATCTGTTTTAATCTAAACTGCATTAAGTCATGTTAGGCTGAGAGACTCCCATCAGTTTTGTAAAATTATCCTCACTAATTAGTCTGAAAATTAGAGTGGTCAGATCAGTCAATAGCTGATAAGAGGGAGACACAGAGCCACATAGCAGCAACAGCATTTCAGATGCAAGCCAAGCACCCCAGTCCAATCAAAATTTGGTCCATTATCATAAACCTTTCTGCATAACACGACATAATTATTCTGAATATCACCATGGAAACGTGTTTCAGAAGATACAAAATCCGACAGCAATTGCTTTCTCTGTATTTTCTATGAAGATGTATTGGGTTACTGCAAATACTGTGGTAATTTTTCCACGTCCACTCAAATACTTCAGTGACTTTTTCCACATTATGTACCCTGAAAATGGAAGAATTGCCTTGACACATGGTAAGTAAGCATAAAAGTGAGAGTGAGTAAAAATCAAGGTAATCATATTCCAGGTACATAAGTTTTTTCTGACAAAAGTTGATATGAGTAATTCTGTACTTATATGGGAATTAAGGCTGTATTTTTATTGAAATGTATTAAATTACTCAAGGTTTGACGCATATATTTTTTCATAATAATGTACCAGTTTGTTTGATTTACTCTGCTTGTTTCTTTGTTAGAGATATGAATTAGTCAATTTAGTCAGACTTGGTACAAATACATCTTCATTTATTTCACATACATTTTTTTTTTTTTTTTTAAGTTTTCACAATCTAAATGATTCAACAACAAAATGAGGAACTACCACAACAAAGTCCAAATTTCTTACTGGGGAAAAAATATGCAAATGTCACGGTAGGAAAACTGTCACATGTAGTTTCCCAACCAGCATAGGTACAGTCAAAGAATTAAAAAATAGACAAGAATAGGACAAAAAAATGTGGTTCATGTACATACGTTGATACTTTGTACCAGGTCATCTTCACGATGATCCAAGTCCAATGGTAGATTCAGAATAGTGTTCAAGGACAGCGTTTTGCAAAATGCTCAACATTTTTGATAAATAAAATCTTTTATCCTCTATTTTCAGTGATAAATAATATATATATTTTTTTATATCTAGGACTCATTTAGGGGAACGGGTACAGTTAATCTCCCATAGAAGCCCTTGCTGGTCCTGCTCAAACTCAAAACAAATCTGAAGAATGTTCTTGCTGAACACAGGGGGTTATATCAATTTTGGCTAATGCAGCCCACAAATATTGCTATGAGTAGTTATTTTGGATGAGTATGTACATACATGTACATAATGAAGCATTAGGTACACATATGCAAAGTTCTGAACATAGGAAATTGATTTGTTTCATTAATTTGTTCAGTGAATAAGCATGGCGCAAGACTAAACAAAGTAGGTTAATATCTTAGATACAAATTTTTACTGTACACGGTCCAGCAGAGTCTGTTGACCCAACCCAATACTGAAGGGTTCTTTTTGGGCATATAAATTTCAAAAAGCCGATAAATGACACCTATTGCCTTCAGGCCTCCTGATGGTAACGGTTTTCACTCATCATCCACGTTGAAGACGATGCCCACTCACAGTTGTGTAAGAGGTTGTCCTCCTATGTGCTTTTCAGTGTTTTGAACACAGTATCACAGAATTATGTCAAGATCCAGCAAATTTTAAGTCCTTGTTATGCTGCCACGCACCCACGCCCATTCTTACCACCGCTTTCCCCACAGCAGTGGAAGTTCAGTAGTCATTTGAAAAAAAAAAAAATACACTGTCCTTTGGGCATTTCCACAATCTGGATCCTTGGATCTATAAAAGGAGTCACATCATTTTCATGTTAAAACGACGAGGACCTGCTTGTCCTTCTGCTGAGTCAACATTAGTTCCATCAGACTTTGACCGAGGCACATACTCCACATCGATGTTGTTTTTATGTTTTCCTTTCCCTCTGCTCCAAACAAAAAGGAGCAGGAAACAGAACAAGACCACTCCCAGGAACGTGAAACAACCCATGGCTGTGGACACTAAAATAGTCTTTAGGTCCAACCCGAGGGTCACACTGGTTGTCCCATTGGCAGTGGTATTGGTGGGATCTGTGTAGTACTGGGTCCTGTTAGCGTACAGCGATCCTAGACTTTTCACTGCCAATGAGGTCATCAGGGTGTCGTTCCCAGCAGTGTTAGACGCAAGGCACAGGTAGACACCGCTGTCTTGTACCTCTGCTGACTTGATTTCCAATGTACCGTTGTTGTGGACAGTAACCCTCCCATGGCTTCTACTGGTCAGAACTCGCCGGCGTGGTGACATCCATGAAACCATGGGCCTTGGTGTTCCCTCAGCACTGCAGCCCAGCATTGCCGGTTGACCCTCGTCCACAGTGATCATTTGTGTTTTATTCTCACGGATTTTTGGCTTTGTGCATGTCACATAATAGGACAAGAGAGTCTCCTTGAACTCCCTGAAAGGTCTGCCCCGGATCCCTTCCGGTTTGCTGCACACTGGCTGCGACTCTCCAAAAGAGATCGGAGGCGTTTTTTGTAGGGTCCACATGAGGCGACAGTCGCACACTAAGGGATTGTTGTCGATCAGAAGATCCTTCAGAGCCTCTGGAGCTTGAAAAACACCCTTCTCCAGTGTGTCCAGTCGGTTGTGAGACACATTGAGAAGCCTGAGCCAACGCAGGCCCTGAAAGGCATAGAGCTCAATACTGGACAGTTGAGCACCAACCAGATGGAGCTCTTGCAGACGAACCAAATCCATCAGCATCCCGCCTTCAATATGCCGGATGCGGTTATAGGACAGGTTGAGGTGTGTCAGGTATGGCAGATGCTTTAGGGCTTGGTAAGGGAAGGCGGACAGGTTGGTGTTGGTTATGGACAGGGTGGTCAGATTGAGGCCATGCAGGGTATTGGCTGGCACGCTGTCCAATGAAGGCCAATTATCGATTTCTAAATTCCGCAACCGGAACAGCTTTTTGAAGGAGTAAGGGTGCAAAGTACTGATGCTGAGGTATCGTAGGTGGAGGCTGACCAAGTTGTGTAGGTGGGATAGGGCCTCAGTGGGTACAACGGTTAGGTTGCACCTTTCTAAAGTGAGTATCTCCAGGCTTAAAAGTCCACTGAACGCACGGTGAGAAATGTAAACCAGGTCATTGTCACCTACTTCCAAATATTTTAGATTGTGCAAGTCCTGGAACATGTAATCCAAGAGGATGACAATCTTGTTGTCGCTTATATCCAGACGCGTAAGATTTGCCAAGCCGGTGAAGACACCTAGCGGGATGAGCTTAATACGATTGCTCTTGAGACTCAGCGAATGCATATTAAACAGGGCGTTGAATGCTCCAGGTTCAACGTAGCTGATAATATTTCCACTAAGGTCGAGTTCCTCCAGTCCAGGAAAGGCAGCAAAGTCATCCGGATTAATCATTGTCATTTTGTTTTTACTCAGGTCCAAGTGCCTGGTCTCGATTGGGATTCCATCAGGGATGGTGGGCATGCGCTTGCGATGACAGACGACTGCCTTGCTCTGCGCCGAACACTCGCAGCGTGAGGGACATCCCAGGGCAGAACCGATGAAGGCAGCCACGAGGGCCAGTCCCAGGAATGGTTGCCAGCATGAGATGGCTGTGTGCAGCATGACTTTGCTCATACAGTCGACCATTCTGTCACGGTTCTACAGCAAGAGAGAAAGAGAGAAAAACCGAGAAGCTGTGAGAATTTGTTTTTAGAAAGAAAATACGACATATTGAATAATATCAATTCAATTTGCACAGACAACGGGATGCAATGAAATTCCATTATTTGAAACCTTTTTTAAAACCACTAAATTGACCTTATTCTATATGGTGAGAATATTGTAAATTATTTTTGTAGAGATAAGCAGCCAATGCCAGTCACACATTTATAGTTGATTTAAATACAAGTAAAAATGTAAAAACAATGGTGCATGCTGGTGAATGTATCAAATTAGTTATTGTACAATCAATTATACATGCAAATAAACCAAATGGTGATAGAGCATCAACCAAGGAGGTACTGTATTATATATGTGTAATTAAAAACACAACATTTAAAGAATGACTTTACCATTAACTTTAAACTGTTCTCATCTCAGTAATTCAGTCGTGAGTTTGTATGCACTGTTAGAAAACGTCTTATGGATTTTGTAATGGGTAGTTATAATACATTGCGTCCGATCAGCAAACATGTTGTGTTAACCACAGTTTCAAGACTTATATGAGGTGGACGAGTGCCAGCAGCACAGACTGGAGCTGGCCTAACGTGCAAAGCAGTAATATGGTTTAATTATTCAACAGGTACTTAATGTGATGTCCAGAATACAAACAATAGACAACTATCGTTCATAACAGAGTTCCAGAAGTCAGAGTGGCCACTACTATAAATGCTTTTATAAGTTCTTATTGCTGCTGAGTGAAAGTAATGCTGGTTTCTCAACTGCCGATAAACAACAAAGATTGTGAAGTGTTATACGTATTAGGTTGTGAGGCATGCATACTGTTCATAAATGTAGCGAACTGTATATCCCATAACCAGTCTCCACAGATGTGCACATAACGACACGAGTCAGATATATTTATTATTTATGCTGTTTTTAGTCTACACACGTGTACTGTATATCATAATTGCGTGAGGATGAGCCTCTATAAGAACTGACTGCACAGCTTGGCACAAACAGACTGGGTGACAGGTTGCAACGAGCACAAACCATCTCTGCTTCATTTAGTGTGTCTTGGACTGTACTAAATTTAAACGTCGAGAATAATTATCTGCATTTTCCAGCCAGCACTTTGCGCCGTAACCACATAATGGTTATAGTGCAAAGATAATAGGAAGGCAAGCCCCCTAGAAATAAGCATTACACAAACCAAAGCTATACCCTGGGATGCAGGGAACACAGGTTTCCTTGGTGTTGGACATTCAACTGCAAGTCAAGTACAGGTATTTCTCAACATTCTGTGTACATTGTTGACTGAAAGTGCATGATTACAAAGGCAAAATGCTCCCTGAGCGATCACACACCTTTATAACTGGAGAGTCTACAAGTTGTTTTTCTGCGTGCAAATGCCACACTGACGTCATCTTAACATTAAACAAAGCTAGAGGCCATACTTAAAATGAAACATTGCCCTACACATCAGGATGTGTAGGGCTTTATTACAGGTATTATAAGTTTTGAACACGCAGCCGGTAACTCTCATGAACGATGACGTGTGTGTCTATAAAGCAAATGTTGACCTGTTGCTGGCCTCCTGTTAGCTCTACTAAGAAAAAAAAAAGTGTTTATATAGCCTGCACATGGTTGAAACATAACACAGTGTGATAAAGTGCTATTAAACAGATAATGGGAAGCCGTGTTGTGTCCATTTACTTTTACTTTACGGACACACAAACACACAGACACTGGAAAGCGCGTGCACACACACACACGTTCAGGAATTGTTCATGCGTCTTTGTACTTCTGCAGATTGTGGCCACATAATAACTGCCCGCTGCACTCACACACACACACAGTGTCCATGAATTTTAGCCCTGTATGATTCAATGGATTACTAAGAGGGTGTCTAATCAGTATAATGATGAGATGTCTTTGTAACAGTGTGCAATCAAAGTAATAGCAAGCCTGCGATGTGACCCCGTCACCTGCGTGCTGCTGAATGAGCACGCCTTAATGCAATGCAGTATGTGGTGGTGTGCGCGGGTGTGTGTTTGTGGAGAGTGTGATATATTTCACTGGTGGGTGCATCGCTCACGTCCTTCTGTTTATGCCTGGATTTTCCTCCTTTCTATCATAATTAAAATTGAATTATTTAATTAATGCGACTTCCACTGTTATTCGCTGGCTGTGCTGACGTGCTGATTTCACACTGATTTCCTGTATTGGAGGAAGTGAAAATTCCAAGAGCCAGAGTTAAGAGTTATATCACAGAC
Source organism: Brotula barbata (assembly GCA_900303265.1). NCBI lineage: Eukaryota > Metazoa > Chordata > Actinopteri > Ophidiiformes > Ophidiidae > Brotula > Brotula barbata. The sequence continues at coordinate 39,518 of OMNV01001162.1, read as the reverse complement.
AGAATAAAATACCATGTTTCTCTTGCAAGAATCACAATTTTATCACAAGATGTTCAAAGAAGTAGATATACCAATATCATCTCAAAAATATGGAGTGCTGGTCCTTAATATACAGCAGTCACAAAATATGACAGAAAATCACTCATTCTGCTATCATATTTGATTTCTGTGACAATTCATACACCACAAAGTCATACTTACATTACATTACATTACTCATCCAAGTCAGCGATATCTACCTGATATCAGGGTAAATTAAACTTTTCACACATTTAGTTTTTAACACAAAATTTCTGTGCTATCTTAATATTTTCCACATTCCGGTCACATTCAGCGTCAGGCCTACGATGGCAGAAACCTGCAATGCACTGTGAGATAAGCCTGCACAGTGAAGGTGTTTCTATAATGTGGCCCCTGACCCACATTAGTGCAGGGTTGGATCCTGAGAGGAGGATGATAACGGCTAATGGCGCCTGACTCAGCATAAATCAAACATTTTACAGAGGTGCTGAGGTCGCTTGTGTAAGGCCATCATTTCAAAGATACAGTACACACACAGTGGCTCAGCACCGACGTGAAGCTTGCATGCTAATTTACCTGCCAAATGATTATTTTTGCACTAGTAGACACATATGATAATGTATTTGTGTTGTTATTGTGTGTGTTTTTTCAGTGTGTGTGCTGTTTTCTATTCATATCTCCGGCTCATTTCCATACGAATCGCTCAAAACATGTGGGGCCTTTCTGTCCCATGGTGCTGCTCTTTACTTTTGAACACGGCCTGCGGCAAACTACTAAGAGGATGAGTAGGGATGACGTCTGTCTTCACTGGACTGGCAAACGGCCCGGCACGTGCTCTTACTCAGGCTTCCTCTTGTGTGTTTTCATGCAAAAAAAAACCGGCCTCTTTTGCCTCGAGATATTTTTAAAAATTTGTATTCATTTAGCATAAATCATCAGTGAACATAGAAAACAGAGAGCGTTGATTTATTTATTCTGGTACGGGTGCTTGTGTGTGGAAATTACAGTGAGATACCAAGGATTTGTGCATTTTATAGTCAGACAAGCTCCAGTTCCATTCATGAATTTAGGGTTGACCTAGTAGGATTCCAGTCATTCTGACCTAAATTTACCTCAGGAAAACAGGAAAACGGCTTTTGCTCAGTCTGGACAGGTTAGTAGAAGTGTGTTCAAATGAAAAATACCTTGAAAAAAAAAAAAAAAATCCTCATAATACCAGACTATTAACTTATCAATCCATCTCTGACTGTTTTTTTTTTGTTTTTTTTGTCAGGCTGTACTTTGTGCAGCTTTGACCTTTTGACATTATTGTCTCGGTGTGTGAATGCACCGAGTGCTTTTATCAGAGATGTATCTGTAGGTGAGAGTGTAGCCGGTGTATTGCTCCCCAGACAGCTGACCGATTTCTTTCCCGGGTCATTGTGAATTCTTTCTTTTAGTATATTTCTCTCGTACTATCTCACTATGACGCTCGCCCTCCCTGACTTTACCATCGCTTTCTCTCATTCCATTTCATGTTTTTATTCGATCTTATCCATGTTTCTGCCATTATTGACACCTCTTATCGTGTATTGTAATGCATTGTTGGATATTTTTTGGTTCTCAGATGTATGCATGGTGTTTACTTTATACCTTCAGATTAATACAGTCAGAAACCTAACAGAACATTTTTTTTTGTTCTGATTGGAGCAGTGAATTAAGTAATCATAGGTCAGTTTGCGAGTCAGAGTCTCTCCCCCTGTAGGGCAGAGCGGACGCCCACAATCTGTATTTGATTTCAAATGATTTACCAACCAATTAGTCCCACTGCTCCAATATGGAGTGAATATAATTAACCAGTGTGACAAACTACACTGCTCAATGGTAAAGGGTTCTCATGTGTGAGACAAAGAAGGGTTCCGGCCGCAGAGGGTTTCAAATCAAATACGGTGCAATTAATACAAAAAAAAAACAAGATAAATAAACCTTAGCGTTGGAATGAGAACATTAGTGCCATCACTGGTTGGATTTGTAACTACACTACAATTTGTTTACGCTCCTGTATAATCCTGACAAAATGTTGGTTGTAAACATTTTCCTCTGGCTTTCTTCTGGGTGATGTTTGCACGCCCCTAAAGCACAGAAGACTCACTTCCTATTTTGCCAAAGTAGTTTGAGGATTTAGATAACAACTTGGCCTCTGTGCAATCAACCAATAAAAAGCCACTTGTGAAATTGGCCTGCTTCTATCTCCTCTGGAAAGGTTTTCACCCTCTGTTTGATGTGGGCCCCAGACACTGATCATTGCACATAATGTGATTCCTCTTCAAACAGAAAACCTCCGTGAATTTTTGCTTGGTGATGGGAGACAGTTGCTTTCTCTTACCCCGGCAATTATCAACACCCTGCAAAAAGCATAATCAAACTGTCAAACTGTGATGTTTAAACTATTCTGACTTGGAAGAGGGAGAGCCACTCGCAACGGTGGGCAACGGGGGGGGAAGTTAACTCTCGTAAAAAAAGAGCAAAGCAACAGAGGAGCCGAGTTCTGCGCGTAATAGAGCAATAATAGAAGCAACATTAAGTGTAATCAGGCGGAGCCCGAATGTGCTCCGTGCTGGGTGCGGCGGTTCCACGGCTCGCTCTTTTGTACGTTAGCGCTTGACACGGCGGCCCCTCGCGTCCACAGGTCCGACGGACGGCGACCCAAGTGGTTATGATCGGGAACGAATGAGGCGTCTCTTGCAGAATACACCAAAAAATAAGGCAAAACAAATCCAGATGCAAATCTCCAAATTGAATTTGGTACTTGGTTATAATCACGGAGTAATTAAAGCCTTTGTGGGAAAGAGACGGTTAATGCCTACTTTGTGAACACAGCGCGGAGGACGGAAAAGCGTCGTGTTTGATTCTTAATTTTCCTGATAACTACGAAATAACAGCACATCCTCATAAGGGTCATTGTAAGGGAAAGTTATTAAATCATCGTTTTATTTTAATGAGGCTTATAGCTTATAATGATGCTACCCTGAAGGAAAGATGTTATTAACTTGCAGGTTAGTTCACAGTCAGAGTGTGCAATTAACCCACCTTTTTAAAAGAGCATTGACGAGTAATCAAATGGGATCATAATGAGAGGGAAGAGACTGAAATGCTCTTTGCCTTACCCATTATTGAAAGGGTCTTTGTAAAGGGTAGCAAGGCTTTAAGGTCAGCCCGCCAACATGCAGAATGACGCAGTGCTTCACAAACTTCCACCACTAAACGCCTGTTCACAATGTGACATGGATACAATGAAACGACGCCCATCCATAGACGCTGAATGAATAGCTGGTGTAATTGTAGAGAAGAGCCGAACAAAGAACAAAACAAAAAAAACAAAAAAAACAATGGCGGCACATTTGGCAAAGGAAAATCAAACAAAGTCTTACTTGGGAATTGTTCCAGTTTTGTAAGCATTGTATGTAGCGCTACGTGAAAAATGTTCACTTCATTAATACAATTACAAAGTGCATATGCAGCTTGATCAGAGTCACATGACAAAGGGCTCTGGAACACAGAAGCCTTTCACATTGAGGATCAACAGCCTCTGGGCAATATTAAGCTTCTGTGCACAAATTGCCCCTTCTGCTTGGTTTTGCAAGTGAAGTCAAAGCTCAATTAATCCATGTTAATTAGAGATAAATTCAGTAGATTGAGTCCATTTTCTCCTTTCTATGCGTGATAACCTCTGGCTTGGTAAAGAGTAAAAAGTTCTACATCACACAGTCAGATCTGAGTTCATCCCATAGGGAAAACCTCTTACAAATGTTAATCCCTCATTTAATAGCTATTAACACGTCAGAACTTTGGGGAGAAGTGGGAGAGTGCATAAAAAATGAAAGAAAAGTTGGTAATTAAATGTGTATTACAAATAACATAATAAGGTCTGGGGAACAGAAATGTCATTTGACTAAATTTGTAATGTGACAAGTGAAAAGAATCATTTCATTAGAGCATAATGGGCTATGTATAAGAGATTTATGTAGGTATATTTTTCTCACTTAAAATGACTCCTCGCACTGCACTCCCATTAGACTCATGCACGATCATCATTAATGCAGCTTTATATTGATATTGAGGTAAAGTTATTGTGTTTTATAGTACCACTTAAGCAGGCCGGAACGCTCTCTGGAGAGATGTCTGTGTTCCTTCACTATGACTAGGACATTCAGGACATCTACTTAATCTCACATTAACAGGAACAAACAGCTAAGAGGTGTGACTTGCCCAAAGGGTGTATTACTGACGTGCTTAACAAAAAAGGTGTGGAAGAACGAGCTGCTTCCTTTTCAGGGATGGTAAAAAAAAAAAAACTCCTACCAGCCATCATGAAGATACTTCTTTATTTAATTTAACCCCAACTTCATACAGTGTGTCATTCTTGATCCTACACTATCCTTCATTCGGTGTATTATATTTGTGTATTTTACTATTATTTCTCATGTATCTTGACATGTTAGATATTTGATCGGTAGATTATGTGTAGACACATAAAGGTATATAATTCTTGCTATGGGCTCAAAAAACAATATATAATGCATAATATAACATTATATAGCAATAACAATATCTATTGATAATTACAAATATGATCTGCTGGTCTCCAGGCAACAATGTTTACATTGAGGGAAAAGTCAATAACTCCACTCAGGAGCGGAATCCCTGTCATGAGTACGACGCAGGATACATGTGTGTGTATGGATATTGATGAATTACCAATACAATCCATAAATGACTGATTGAAGAACACCATAGATGTTGTTTAGGCTGTGTGATATAGCTTGACATCTGACAGGAAGTACAATCCAGGATTAACATTTCTCATTCTAAACTCTCTGCAGTACTCCTGTAATCCTTCACTATTACTCAGTGAGGGATTTTCTTTTTCCACTTGCTGCCTCTACAAAGAGATTAAAGCCCACAACCCCGACTGTCACGCTGCCACAGATGCCGTGTCTTGTTCATTGGCACCACAGAGTTGGTGCTAGCAAAAGGAGAAATGTGTACCTGGGTGCTGGTTATAAAAGTAGCTCCCTCAATTATTGCAGACTGCTGTCATTAAAATGATTAGATATAAAAAAAAGAGCGAGAGAAAAAAAGTCTTTGCTTTCCGTTCCTTAATCCTCACCTTCCTTTAATGATTTCATCAAAAAAAGTGAATAACCCGCAAGGCTGTCTGAAATTTTTCCACACTGATCCCCCATCCTTCTTCTCATTCAGCCTCCAAAGTTTAAAGAGTATTTCTAACGTATAAGCACAATCTGGAGTCAGGTTCCTCCATCTCCTGCTTTCAAAGACGTGTGAGAGGAATTCTAACCAACGCATCAGCAGCAGACATTCGTAGTACGTTGTGCCTCGTTTCAGGGAGAACGCCGATGATGTCCCCACGTTCAACATGTGACACGCTCGCAGTACATCAGGTCTGAGTCAGATGCTGTCAGAGTGTAACATGTACAGCTGGCTCCATAAAAATCCACAAATTCTGATATAATATAGATCAGTATACGGTCAGTAATTCCGCTCTCTCTCGGTAGGTGGCCCACTTTCCATTCCAGATTCTGATTCTGCACGATGACACAAACTTCAGTGACACCGTAAGAGAGCACAGGACGAACAGTGTCATCCCAAATAGGACAAATAAATCAACAGCTTTGTGTAGCGGACAGAAATTATTTATCATTTTAGCCAAGAGGAAAACATCTGACATACCCATCATTCTTTCCAACGTCGATAAGAAATCGTCCTCCAAATATCTACAAGAAACCTCTCCATCCCTGTATCCAAATCACACGCAGACTTCCTCCCGGCTTCTTCCTCATCGTCGCCTCCTTTTTATGTTGTTATTATCTCTCTGTGTGATGCTTGTTCCGCCGTCTCTCTGTTCTGCCTTTCCATCTCTCTCTCCTCTTTTTTTTTTTCTTTGTTGGTTTCTCTCTTTACCTCGAATGATCTGACCTTTGACCTTGCAGCTCAATGTAATTAAAATCCATTCAATCCTATAGGAGGCAGCTCCTCAGAGAAGACAACATATAGTTATGCAGGTCTTAATATCATCCCCATTGCTCTCTCACCTTTCATTAACTGTGCCTGGGTGGTGTTTGGTGAGACACACACTACTTATGCAGCTCTCCTGCTTTAGACCGGTCTTTCAAACAGCATGGGAAAACGGAGGGAGGGCAGTGTATTGATTGACTCAAATGCATCTATTGTACTGTGTGCTCTTACTCCACAAATGGATAAACAGAACAAAGAGCAGACCAGTTTCAGCTAAGATGTACTCCAAGATCATGACAAAACGGTTTCACAAGCATCGAAGATTGCAGCACCAAATGAGTTTTATCATATTTTCTGTTGAATATAAAACTTGAAAGGCTTTATGTTCATTTTTTTGCCCTGCATTGATGTTACAGAGACATTCAGTCCTACAAAATGATGGCTCCCAACCAAAGCAAATCTTAACAGTAGGAGATTTTTACCATGTCACACTTACCATGTGACACTCAAATCAGGCAGATTCTGTGTTCAGTCTCATAGTGGCCATGCATGCGTCAACGGGCTTATTATTTTGATCCTTGTGATCCTTGTCCTGCTATGGTAAACGACTGTTTGCGATCGTGCCGACTGTTTGCTTTGCTGCGGGATGCCATGGTGGTAAAAAGGGGGATGGTAGCTTCTACGGCTGTCACGCTTCGGCACAATAACAACCCTTACTAGCATCATCCATCATCTAGAATGTGACAAAATATCTTTTAAAACAAGATATGATGTAACCCATGATGTTTATGACAGAGTTCTATTAACCCATCTGATGTCGGAAATTAAAGCTATCGTTTGTCTGTTTGTCGCGCTGGTAGAATTTGGAGGTAATAAAACACAGCTCCAGATTTGACAGTACCTCATTTGCATGTCGGCAATAATACTGACACAAAGTCATGCAAAAAAAAAACAAAAAACGCCCTCTTCCAGTCCAATTACAACAGTAGGAAAGGCAAGATTTCAGTGAACTTCAGTACACCTAAAATTGAACAGAATTGTATCAAATGGCATTCAGTCAAAATAAATTGTGCTATATCGAAGTGTATGAAATAGTTGCAATGGATCTTTTTTATTGTATCATATACCACTGCGTATAGATCGGATCATACAGTCTCAGGAAGAGAGACACACACACCTGACTCCTTAACATGACGACAACAACAACATTTACAACATTGTTACACCAGTGAGCTAATTATCTTTTTCTTCTTATTAATAATACATTAGGAGCATGTTTACCATTTATTCAGCGTAGTTTGTTTTATTCAATGATCTTACTCTAATTTTACATGGCGCTTATCAAAACACTTTTTCAACGCAAGTACACGAACAACTTGTTTTGATAAAAAATTACAAAAGCAGATGGCATTGCCTAAAACCCTCCATCAGTAAATGCTACCCATGGGAATTCACACAATATGGCCAATATGGCTGTGGTTATGGTTGAGGAGAGAAGGTTTACAAAGGGTTAATGAAGTCTCCAAGGACGGGCGTTTGAGTGATGTGACTGTTTTTATCACTTGATGTTATCAGCTTTCCAATATGGTTTCCCATAGGATTATGGCCCATGGAAGGATCACAAAGCCTTATTGGTTATTGATCACGTCACATGATTTGGTGCTAGAACAGCAAGACCAAAAAATAAATAAATATAACACAGAGCGTGTCGCAAAAAAATGTCTGAAATGACATCCCTGGCGATTCTTATCTGGGATGAGTCGATACTGCATTTATAGTGGTTCATGCTGTTGGCTTACACTTCAGGTATCGTGGGGGAGGTTCCTCAAAGCCCTCGTTATGTTTACAACATCAGAGAAATTGTAGTAATTATAACATTTCTTTACATCATTTTCACCACTTTTTGCCATTTACCCTGTACCTAAAAAAGCCACTTTGCAAAGGAAACTACTGCTCTTCAACATTTCCTGGAACACTAACCTGTGATTTTGCTTTAGTTTTCCAGACTTTCTGAAATGAGCAAATTGCAGAGTAATGCACAACAGGTGGTTGTCATACTTTTTTTTGTTGTTGTTGTTTTGCCTTTAGAAAATAAAATAAAACATATAACAGAGGGGATGATCTTTATAAGCCTCTATACTGAAACTAATTATTTAGGGATAAACACTATTAATCATTATGGGCATTCCACATTACTCTTATCTCGCTATACAGAAAGGTCATTTTGTTCTGCTAGTGATCCATGTCTCTGCAGTTCAGTTAAGTTTTTATTTTGTTTTGGACATAGCTTTGCCTTATCCCAAAACAGCTTAGTGAAACATTTTTTTGCATATTTTAATTTTTAATAATGTTCTTTCATCTTAGGAGCTACAGACAAGCAACCACAACTCACATAGCTAAACGGAGACAGAAATGGATAAATTGTGCTAAAATACAAATGAAGAGACGACCCCAGCTAAAAAATTAGACACACCCTGTGTCTAATTGACACCAAAGCTGCAGTACCATGTGCCATAATGTCCCACGCACAGAAACACACCAAACCAATCCCACTGTACCAATCATGAAACTGGAGTATTCTCTTGGTTCCTAAAACATTCAGTACAAACTACCACAGTGAAGTTATCTCAAATCTCCAAACTAACTAAACTGCCAGCCAATGGGTGACAGTTGTACTTCGGCCTAACTTTGATACACTTTTCAATGTTTGCCTGCAAGAAACAAGTCGACAAAAACATAACCTTCATCTATATTTAGCTGTCTGACTAATTATCGTACCATCTTACAGTACCATCGCCTTTTTCTGAATTATTCATAAATACCCCTCACACTGATCTCATTTGGAGCTAGAGTGTGTATGGGAGTGGTAGTGTGTGGAGCAAAATGAAAAGGAACATGACAGAATGGGGAATCTTTGAATGTGAACACAGATCTGTCAGGGCTGCTTGACAAAGGCAATAACCACGGGCTGCATTCAGTCAAACGAACGTGAGCTAAATTGTTTTTCGGAATGCCAGTGGCTGCTCAGTTAATGTTGCTGCTTAAACGACGTGAACGAGTGGAGAAAAAGAAGGAGAGGAAAAATTATTCTGTCAATAGAATGAAGCCATCTTTAACATTTCATTATTTCCACCTGTCCTGTCCAAACTGTGTGTCCAACAGTTGGTCTACAAAGACACGCGACTTAGAATCCAGCAGTTCTGTTGCTGAATCCCTCTGGAAAGTCATCATTTATTGCTTCACGGGTGTGCAGTCGCCCTTGCTCACTGCGGCTATATGGTTGGGTTACAAGAAGCTACATCACACTCATGGATATCTTCCTCGCAAAGTGCTATGACAAACATCTGGTGACTCTCAGGCACAGAAACGGGCTCGTGGCACCATTCTTCCATAGCAGGTTTTTACTACCTTCTGTTAAAGAGCTGGGAACACATTTAATACACGGAGGTGGACAACACTGAAGTGTGTGTGCCTGTGTATGTGTGGAGCCTACCCCAAGCCTCCCTCCAGGTAGCCTTGGTGTCTTAATCTAGTGGACATACGAGGGAGAAGGACATCAACAGCTTTACTATCTGTGTGATAATAATGTATTCATCTATATTTATAGATTAAGGGATTACCATAAGAACATCTACAGGCAACCATTACCATAATCTTAACATAAGATGCATCCCTGAACTAAATTATTGATATTTTACTCTTTTTTTCATCAATTCAGAACGTCCAGTGTCCCATGTTCTCGCAGTCCTTGTCTCTAGGACGCACAGTTAAACCTATTTCGCTGTGCCTGGTACGTGTAAGGAGCTGCAACAGTGAGTGTGAGTGTTTCATTGCTGAGCCTCCCACGCGGCAGGATATAAAAAAGAGCCAGATGTTTGTCCCCAGATGGAATGTATGTCCCCATATGTGAACTAGACTCGTGCCCACAACATACAGTGCACACACAGCATGACTAAAGTGTGTCCATTTAGGTGTGAAGTCGCCTGTTCGGCTGTTATAGTCTGCAAATTATACCTCATTGACTTTAGATTCATCAGGGAGAATTCACCAATTATAGAGCTTCGAATATGAAAATTGTTATACTAATGTAGATCTAGATTCAGTTTTTAGAGTTTGGCAGATACAAAAAGACAATAAGAATCTGTACATATACTGCGTGTGTATGTACAACATAATGTGTGTATCTGTGCTTTAAATCGGTGGAAACTCATATAAGATGTAGAACCACAGCAGCTACTTCATAAGGAGTGAAGGTCAAAACATTTGAAAATTGTATATGTTCCACATGAAATGAGAAGATATTGGACTGCTTTTCATTAATTTACTGCAGCAGTCAATGAAATTCAGCGATTTGATGGGGAATATGCTACGGGCAAGGTTTATTAAAACATAAAGAAAACATGCCTTTAATGCTTAAAAAGAGTCTGTGTCAATATTAAAAACAGCAAGTTTCAGCCTAGCATGTGTCCAGACACCAAATAATTGTGTAACTACTGAGCGACACCCATTTGTCAGAGTCGAGCAGCAGAGGTCATTTACGAGCCGAAATACCTAGATCGCATTTTGAGCAGACGCAGGCATCAGCGAGCCTGTTTAAATCAGCATAGATGCTTTGTGACTTCTGACTTCTCACAGAGAATGGTCACTGCCAAAGCAGACCCGGGGCGAGTTGCATCAAGGGTCTGTTTACCGAAGATAAGCCCCAAATGAAGTCCACTGCAGATAGAGCCTTTTGCATCAACACGGCCATTTGTCATGGCACTTTACCTATTTCTCCCATCGTTTGCAGTATCCTCCCATTGACAATGTCTACTTAACTTATTGACTCTCCTGATTGCATCCAGGAGAGCGAGTGGGAAGTGTAATCTTTTAACGGAGCGGAGAGGTAATGCAAAAAAAGAATGAACAGCCAATAGCATTGAATTATGCAAAGCAATTAAATGAATATTGGATTCATTCATTGGCATTTTGACTGCCTAAAACATTATAATTGCAACCATCATCTATTTGTAAGATGACACTAATTTTGTGGTGGAGAATCACGCAGTACAATTGCAGTAAAATTTAGAGAATTTACTCCCATCACTACAATGCAGAGGAAGATAAAAGAGGAACCGCCATTAAAGGTACAACTTTAGAGATTGGAAAATATAACTCGGAGTTCAGAGCTTATCTGCAGTGGCAGCTGTTTTATAAGAGCGGCCAAACATTCGAGCC
>OMNV01001162.1:9985-25229 GCA_900303265.1 Brotula barbata | reverse complement strand
TTGTCAAGAATCCGATTTACTAAGAAAACCTGTATGTGAAATTATAATTTATTCATGTCGCATGTTTATGTGCACTTGGAATATCAGCTTACATCCATATGTAAATGGCCTCCAAATTCTCAAGGTGCAGCCAAAAGCAATTAAGCGAGCTCGACGTGGGAGAGCTAGCCGAGGCCTTTTTCTTCTCAGCCCCTAATAAAGGCTTGCTGTACAAACAAGATGAATCATGTTCCTCTCTTCCTTAAGCCTCAGCACTTTGGTGAGACCATTCAAACTACCAATGTATGCTCATTACACACGCACTTCACTGCCAAAGACAACCTTCTCTCAGATATCTGCTGCATTGTCACTACATGAAGAGGAAGATAGGATCCGGGAGTTTTTTTGTTTTTTTTCGAATGCTCAGCAGAACCTGCCCTAGGTAAATAAGCTATTTATGTCTTGTATTTCCTTGGGTGTAATATACGTGAATGGGAACGATAATGGGTTTCATTGTGATACATTATGGAAGCAGAAGAATAACAGGTTACACAGTATGTTATAGATGAATGCTTACACACAAATGTTTAGCTGCAAGGGGATGCAAATTAGAGACGTGCAAGCTGTCCCCGTTACCTGAAATGCTGCTGTTTTTGTTATATTTCAATTAAGTTCGGTTAAACAGATTTTAAGGGTACAGGTGCATGTTTTGCTATTTTTACAGTGTAATACAGTGGAGAATGTGTGTAGAACAATACAGTAAAAGTCAACACCTGATATAGAAAAACATCCGGTAAGAAAAACCCATAGGTTCTAAACTGCCCTACATATCAGATGCTAGAAACTGGACGAACGGATGCGTGGGTGGGTGGATGGATGACGGGATGGATGGAGGGATGGATGCCACGCAAAGATGACAAAAATGACATTTACGCATAACGTTAACATGCGAGAGAACGTTTCCTCATGGTGACAGCAGATGTAATCAACAAAGTAAGCAACAGTATCTTACAATGTCCAGAGTGCCCCAACCGCTGCAAATAAAAAATTACAAAGTCAAATAGGAAAGTAAAAATAAATTCCCTATGTGATGCTGTGTGATTTCTGTAGTCACCAAAGCGCTCTCAGAGGCTGCTTTGTCCAGCTTTCATTATATTGAATAACATTACTTGAGGAAAACATTCTCTTATTCTGTTCGACAGCCTGAGAACACTGTGCTCTGCAAGACACACACACACACACACACACACACACATACACACAAGGGAGGGCAAGCCGACCTTTCAGATGCGCCCCCCCCTTAAAATGAATGCAACATATTAAACATTTTCTATTAAACTTACCCTAATATTATCATACAGTGCATTGATATTCATCTTCAATGGTGATAATTCTCAATTTAAACCTTGAATAATGGTCAACAGAGACCAGTAGAAACTTTTTTCTTTCATAACATTCTGCTGAAACCAAGAAACTTTGTGTCATTATTTGTTTTCATGTAGAGGATGAGCTCACATTTATTCAAGCCTCCGTCAGTGAATGACGGTCAGTGTGTCCAGCAGCACAGCAGCACGGGAGAGAGAGTTCAAAGCACTTTGTTCTCCTTTTTCTTTGCAAATTAGTAATTAGCAGAAGAAACCACATAAGACAAATATATTATGCATAAATGCACAGCCTGTTGTATAGTTGTTTGTACACATTTCTTTGTTGTTGGTTTTGTAATTCACTGGACACACCGGTTATATGCATGTGTGTGTATGTTTATATACGTATTAAACTTTAAAGAAAATAGGCACATAATGATGATGATGTCAATAGATTTAAATTGGTGCGTCAAACCTTTTTGAATGACATGAAATCAAATGCTCTTGCTGTTTAAGAATAATATTAAGGAAATACGTTGTTTAGATGAATAACTGAAATGTGAGGCTAAAGGAGGAAAGCAGTCTTACCACCGCAAATCAGATGATACTCATTTTTTTTGGAAGATGTCGAGGGAGCAGACCGAGCCATAAACTAGTCCCTCGTATGGTAGAATCCTCGTCTTTATCCAATATATGTGTCTCTCTCCAGACAAAAAAAAAATCTCTCCAGAGTATCACAGAGCAAAAAGCAGGGTGGACACTCTTAATGCTTGGAGTTAAAAAAAAATAGAATAAATAAATAAATTTCCGTTTGGGTTTCTTGAGTTTTTCAGGGAAGAGCAGTTTAATTTAGTGAAAGACTGTCCAATACCTCGGGAACACTGACAAAGAGAGAAGATTCAATAGGTCTGTTTGTCTGTGAATGCAATCTGAGGATGCTAGCTAGTTACCTAGTCTGGTTAATTAACCCCCAGAGGCTTGGAGGGAGCAGAGGCTGTGATCTGGATGGGCCTACTGGGCTCAATCAAGACCACGAACTGAACATTGTATATGGCATAAAAGTGTTGTAGTAAACACATTCTCTTCCCTCTGCCCAACCCTGGGGACCTCTTAATCAAACCGCAGTGCACACATGATGGTGCCTCCGCAGAAAATGAAGGAGAGAAGAAAAAGAGAGGGAGTGTGTGGTGATTACAGGAGAATCGCCGTCCCCTGGCCTTTTATCTGAAGTCCTCTGTGACATTTTAGCTTTGGTGGACACTGTTTGTCCAAATGGTGGGAGGAAATTACAGTGTATTATGATACTTCATAATAACATGAATTACATGAATTAGAGGAAGTACTGTTTAGCCCGCGCGCTAGTTTCTCACCGAGGAGCGACTTGGGTTAAGGCCTGTGTTTTGTCATTTAGCACATAATGTGATCAGGACAAATCTGTTGTAATGCAGCTGTTCTCCATTCTATCTGACGTTACAGACGTTATGATTCATAATCTACCCAAACACTGCAAATCTCCCCTGCGTGATGAGCTTTAATGTCACTGCTGATACATAAAAACACAACAGATTTATTGTTATTATCTCCTTGAATTTGAGGTTAGCTCTTTATATGCAATCGGAGGATTTTGTAGAAGCTGGGTTATTAATTAATTCATTTCCAAAGTAAAAGATGTCCTTTTTTCACCCTGCGTAAAATATTATTTTCAGATGTATGCTTGAGCAAATAAGTGATGGACAGGGGTGGGATGACGGTGACGATGACGGTCAAATGACATTTTGGGAGCGTGTTGTTTCATAATTCGCTACAGCCTCCCTTAAATAGACGAGTGGGGCTGATTTAAGAGGAGAGAGAAAAACATGGTGTAAACCGCTGCTGCTACACGAGGGAATCACCATTAAAACGGCACACAAAAATGGCCTGACGCATTCCCAAACCTCCAAAACACGTTCAAAGCGCATTCATTCACTGCTGCAACACATTTTTTTTACTATTTTTGCTCCACCAGTGTACAGGTGGGTGGAAGAAGAGTGGCTCCAGTCATATCACCAGGGAGGAACATCCATCATCCATGGAGGCCTTCTTGTAAATCACCACAAGGTCTTGCCCCTAAATTACCCTGGACACAGCTCGAAAATAAATAATTAAAAGCCCATTCTCTGAAGTGAGCTTCCTGAATGATAAATGATGAGGCCTGGGTGGAGAGGAAGAGGAGATCAACTCTCAAGTCCTTCAGCACTTGGTGGAAGGAGTGGGAGGCTGGATAGGGAGTTCCAGTGTGAAATACACTGCATGATGGAGCGGCTTCTAAGAGGAAAAAAATCTCCAAATAATGAATAAGAAAGACTTAATACTATTTTTAATGTTATTTGTAGAGTATTGTCCTTGGATGAGCTGATTTGATCTTTAACGTTTCTTTTACTGAACCTATAGACAGCTTGAACGAACGTAGTGGTGATTTATAACCACTGAATGACAGATTGATGCTGTACATCACAGACCAGCCTATAAACACGGCACAAACGTTGAAAAATACCAAACTTTTGGAGAACAATTTGCTCCAAAGACTTGTTTTTTTTTTGCAGGATTAAAGCACGACAAGTTGATATTTGTGAATGGTTTCTTTTGCATTCTGCCTCTAGAAAGCTTCCCAAAATAAATCCGACTGACCAAAAGGCCTCATGAACACAAATGTGGTGAGCTGCCGTATATATTTGCATTATAATAACATTTCTTGGTAGCTCAGAGTTACTCAGGGAGCCATAACGCTCTAAAATTGGGATTTCTTGCATGGAGTTTTTAGGCTGAGACAGTATTTTAATTACAAACCCCTACTTGTTACATTTTCTCATCTTGAGCATCAGTATGATTCCCGAATGATCCAAAGGCTCCAAAATTTCCGCGCTATTCCCATCTTTGCATGTTTTTTAACATTGTATGTAAGATGTCGTGGAATATTTGTTGAGTGTTTTATGCTTTCAAAGTTATTAAAGTCATTTTTGAAGTCGTTATTGTGCTTATGGGTTTTGATCCTAACGTCACAGCCGTTTAAGGAGAAATCTAGATCTTGGAGAAAAAAAACAGAGACTGAAGCTGATAACGAAGGCCTTTTCTTTTATTTTATGACTTACAATATAAGGATAATGGCTATATTACACTAAGGGGACATTATCTATAAATGTATTCGGTATCGCAAAGCTTCAGAGGAGCGTTTATCAGACCATCCCATGTTTTATGGTTGATGGTTCCCACTGTGAATCATATCAAGGATTAGATTGGTTATCTCTCACTGTATTTCGAAGCGTCAACGGCAATATGTGCTGCAGTTTTATCTATTCAGCACTGACTGTGGACAACTAATCTCCCAATAACAGCAAAACTATCAGCCACTGCACAAATCTGACGCAAGTGGCTGCCTGGGAGAATTTTTTTTTTTTTTCTCATGAAAATTCATACAAAACTTGTTTATTTGTGAAAAAGATGCATTTGTATCCCTTTCTTTCATCAGTAAATTTACCAACATTAAAAGTTTCACTTCATTATGATGATTTCTTTTCTTTTTTTTACCTTTTATCGCTCTCTTCTTTTGCAAATAAAAGGCAGTGTACATCTTCTGTGAATTCATTTTAACATTTTATCTCAATCCTACAGTATTTTTGGGGGCGAAAAAGGGATTAGTTGAATGGTGCAGTGCTATCTGAATCACAACAGCTTGACATAGCCCAAAGTCTGCTCTGAAATGTCTGGACTAAAGCTGTTTAAAGCTGATTTTTCGTGATGATATTCAAAAGAACGGCAAGAATTCAGCTTTAACATGCAAAAATATTCCAGAAATGTTAATGGATTAAGTGTTTGCCCCTGAAACTTTATTCTATTTCATCTGTGAAATCTTACAAAGCACAGACCAACATGGGATCACCCTCTAATAAAACCTTTGCTAATGAATTCTCACAAGGTTTGGCCCCTAAAGCAGAGAGAGGCAGGGATTACTGCAGATTTTAGTCTTCTGAAAAGGACCATTAAAATCTAAAAATTGTCTTCATGTGTCTTTATCTCTCAACAAACTGACACACTCACGTCAGATATCAACTTTGTGTTAATATGATAGTGCAGATGTGTGCGGGTTACGCAAGTGCACAGTTGCTCGGGCTTGTGTGAGCGCAGCAAGGCATTAAAGTCATGTGGCTTCGGGGCTCCCTCCTATTTTTCCCTTTTAAGTTCCTCGGCTGTTATCATGTCTCACACAGACACCTTCCACAATACACACATATGCCTCGCTGACATTTCCAGGTAGATTTTCTCCGAACAGCTCAAATTCTATGTTGAAATGTCTGACCTTTCTTAATCTCTGTGATATTCTGTCCCCTCGAAGATGAAACACAAACCTATCTGGAGTAAAGCTTGGTCTGAGCCTCAACAATCATCTGTTCTACAAGACCTACGCGCTAAATCCTGCAGATTTCTGTCACGTTCATTGAATCAAACCCTGCCTCACCAAACAGTACGGCTCCTAGTCCATGATTATGTCAACTCCAGACCAGGCCGTGGTAATTCTTATTTTACTGCCCTCTTTAAATCTACTTAGTCCAGCAAGAATGTTCCAGTCTGTACTTTTTGCTTTTGGCACCACTGATTTTTGAGGGTAATTCAGAAAAAAATGATTCAGCAGAACACTGAGTAAGAACTCTGATAATCTCAGTTAATCTGCAATGCCTCCCAAACATGAATTAAAACACTGGTGACGCATTACCGACACGTGAGGGAAAAAATCAGCATGTTGATGACTTTTATACTGTATGTAAGACGCTTTAGAGAACAGCAGAGCACAGGGAGTGATGCTTGAGGAAGAGGGACAATTCAACGAGAGCGAGTGTTTAATTAACCGATTGAAATTTACTCTCAAATGTATTTTCCGAACAACTTTACAGCTTTCCTAACGCGCGTTTAAGGAAATACTACTGTACCACGCTATACTAATGTCTCCTGCAGGCCAGGCGCTTAAAAATAACCCCAGCAATTACGAACGTGACAACGTGATGGCATGATCCAAATTACACATCACACAGCAGAAGACAAAAAATATGGCAATCAGCCCCAACATCCAACCTGTTATTACGGCACCTGTGGGCTTCCTGCGGTGTTTTGTGACACACTCCACCTCCATGTGAACTCTAGGCTCTCAGCCCCATATGTGCATTATTCAGACCCATTATTACTGTGTTATTAGATTGATAATAGCGCAGCCATTCTAAAGCTAAATCCTTTTTCCATATTGTCCTCAAACCACGAGACTTTGCGGTGCTCTAAACTTTGAGCCATGATGGTAACATATTGTATTATAAATCCAGGGAAAATAGGTCTCAATTTTTCCATCTCGTGGCCCTGCTGAGTGTGATTCCATCAGCTGCAGCCGGGAACATCGTACCACATTCGGTCTTTGAGACGCGATTAGGCGAGCGGTGAAAGATGTACTCATCCACGCACGACCCTTTTCAATATGTCACTTTGACACGAGGCGGCCTCCAAAACCTCAGACTGTTAAGGAGCTTATAATACTGAGAGAATACTTAAGTCTAAAACGCTTTGTTCTGTTAGGAAGAAGAAGAATACTCAAATAATTAGGGCCTTTATCAGTTTCAACAATGTCCGTCTGTCCGTAATGACTGCGTTTGGTTTGGCCTTAGTCAAACAGCAGTAAGTCAAGTTTCTCATTAAAGCCGTACCACTCAGCGTTAGAACTTCCTGGATTGATTGCTGCAATATAATAAAACAAGAAAACATTACTAGCGCAGATAAGATATGATAAACAAATTATACTCAGGTGCTGTTAGCGCTCCGTGGCATTTATGTGATTAGTAGACGTTGAAATTATCACCTATGTCTTGTGCTTGACTGCTGCTCCCTGCCTTAAAGATCCCACTCAATTTAACGGCATGTTGCCCCCGTCCCCCTAAACTATTTGCCTGTGCCGTTCCGCGGCAGTGCATCACTCCTGCTTTCTCACAGGACAGGACGCTCGGCGGTTCTGGCTGTGACGAGTGACCATTACCTCCTACCTAACTCTGCTGCTTCACTGGACTCTGATTTAATTAACTCAAACCAGCCTTGCTGTACGAGTGATGGCCGCACAGCAGTAACCGTTGGGGCCTTCTGATCAGGAAAAAGACCGGAATACTAAGTGCCCCGCCAGCTGACGGGGTACAGAATCGCAAACTGTTGCCGGTGATATTAGGGCTACGCCGAAATGCATAGGCAACGACGGGATTACGCTACGGTTCCCACACCCCACGCTTGATCCGACTAGTATCCGCAATGTGCTTCCTCATCCTTCTGATTTGTCACCACTGTGCATCATGGCCCTACAGTTACAGTTAAAAAGAGAGAGAGAGAGAGAGAGAGAGAGAGAGAGAGATCTCAACTCACGTAGAACTATAGGACAAAAACTGTGCTGACGCGCCATAATTCACTCTTGCCGCATTTGTGGGAGGAAACCAGCAAAACGAACGTGCGCAACACACAAAAATCACACACCCAGACGTTCGTTTGAGACGGGCATCTCCATTTAAAGTGACTTGGTCCGTCCCTTCTAAATGTGTTCTTCCTGGATACCGGGTGATCCATGAGGACTACTCCACGACGGTGTCAGCACGGCTTGATGAATGTGCCAAGCCCGCAAAACACTTGTACAAGCACACACGTATCTGGACTATTTATCTCCCCATTGGAAAATGTATCCGAATATGAGAGCGTATCAGCCACATCCATTCCGTTCGGAATCAAATGCAACAATAACAGACAGACTGAGCAGATGATAGATTACAGAATGTAGAAGAAAACTGAAAAGAAAGAGCAATTTCACACTAAAATTATTTCATGTTTAATATCCGCATGGTTTCCCTCCAGCTATACAGATTTCAGATGTGAGGGAGCAGAGCTGCAGTTTGATGTGCCGTGCGATCAGAGGGAAAGTCACGCAATCAGTACGGAATCTAGAACATTTTGGGTCACGACTCCACAATTACATGCACTACTTGTACGACTACATGGACTCAGATTATGTTGAGACTTTAGCCTTTGCATGTGGCAGTAAAAGAGAGAATGTTCCTGTCGTGCCCCTCTACGGGCACAAGGACACAGGATTACAGTTGTATACATAATAAAATCACGTTAAGATATTGAAACAAGACCTCTCACATTTAATCCCATTTTTATTAAGAAATGATGCTTTAAAATAATGGCAACACGCAAACATCTAGTTGTTTGTTAATATCGAAAATTTTTGAATTTCTGCTTTCAAAATAAAATCGCCGACACATTGATAACTGAAAGGAACAGTCTAGGAATATTTGCAATATTTTGTACTCAAAAGTAGCTGCCATCGTAGTTGAATTATTTGTGTAGTTTGTGTAAAAAAATGTATAGAGCTCCTGATGTGACCTATTCATTCAAACGAGCACTAATGCACTCTGGCTTGTGTGAAACGCGCATATTGCAGCAACCCTGCACACTGCGGCGCTCTTTATGGTTCTGCACAGTATGTTTAATCCCACCTTGGCACCGACTGCAGTCCTCTATTGTCCTTCACACAGATTTGATTCCTGAAAGCCAAAAGCAACAGGATTCCCTCACATTTCCTATCGCTGTGCTACTGCGGCGTGTTTAGCCATTGGCACATTTTTCACTCTGTCTACTCTGTGAGCGGTTTGAAGCCTCGCTGAGCACATTAATCCACTGGGATGGTCTCTTTTGGAATCATTTATTCACAGTCAGGGGTAAAGCACAGCCGAGTCAAAGGTCAGCACTTGGCCATTCATATCACCATAACCCTGCAGCCTTTCCATCAGTGTGCACTCTCCACCAGAGGGAGAGACCGCAGAGGTCCTGGCACACGTTGCTGCCGCTATGTGCAATTTTTGCAGCCACTATTAAAGCAATTAGCTGTCCAACATAAATGGATAAACATATGGTTCATTTTCAAAGAAGTGCACTGGCTACTTCAAGTCAATATTCAATTTGACTTCATCAATAACTGCACATACAGAGAGCTACATTTAAAGAGCTACATTAAAAATATATAATAAGGACACGTGCGTGAGTTGTTGTTGTAAACATTCAAAGCCTTCAAGCAACAGATGTCCTTCCATAGGCATGCAAGAACATTTTTACACCTAATCTAAAGTTTGGATGGATACTCATGGCCAGAAAGCTGCCAACTCAGGAAAACATTGAGAGTACACACACATCGAAAGAGCCCGAAGAGCAATTCAGTGTCACGCAATTACCATTGGTGGACGTCTGTTCAACACAGAAGTAAATAAGTGCTCATGGCATCAAACATGGAGCTGGCATTAAACAGATAAAAAGTATTTTATACACGCTAACCATTCGTGCATACCACGGATCTCCTCTACACTGATTTTTAGACAGATTTTCATCACTGCACGTATTATATTTGGGTTATATAACATCACATTTGTTGGAATCTATCAAAATCTGATCCAAAATAGTTTTTTTTCGTTTTTTGTTTTTGTTGTTTTATTGATTTTTGCAGAGCACAAAACAAGGCCGAAATAGAGATTTAGATTTAAGCCTCTGCTATTCTGTAGTTTCTCACACACACACACAAAAAGAAAAACCCTTGAAGTTGAGACACCCCTACGTGGCCCTTCCTCGCTTCCCCCAGCCGCTGTACGTTCGGTGGCTCGGTCTCCACCCATCTCTGATCTCTAGTGTTTGTGCTTTCATTGTAACCACTGATCTTCATGTGCTCACAGTAATTTGCCAATTGCGGTTGCCTATGGGACCATAAAGCAGAAACAATGATGGAAATAGACAGGATAACTATGGCCGGGATTCTGTCTTCGCCTGCAGAATTGTGCAATGAGCCACATAAAAGAATACGTTCTATTGCTCCTCAAATAGATTTTCACTCAAACTGCACTTCAGAATGAGTGAAAGAATCTCACAAGGATGTCTTTCCGTGGTTTAACTTCAACCCCGATGAATGCACATCAACCGTTTTTAAAAATAGATTAGTTGTATATTTTTATGTGTTACACGGTGACTCCTCATGACGAGAAGAAGACGATGAAGAAGATGAAGAAGAAGAAGAAGAAGAGAGTGACTGACAACACACGCTAAACCACCAGGAAGTCTTTATTCTACTATAAGAAATGATAGAAGAAGAGTCAGAAGGTACAGAGCTGCATCTTCACGTGCTATATTTATGTCATAAAAAGCTCAGGGGTTCAAAAGTCACCAAATAGTTGGATCAAAGGTCAAACATTCTACTGCCTGATCAGAAACATGCCTGTCAGGATGCACAACTATTATCAAACTATCAGTCTCTGTACTTTACTAAATGCGGTACATTCATTGTTTGTTTGTTTTTGTTTTTGTTTTTTTATTTATATGTATGACTTTAGGTCTTAGGCATCATGATTTGCTAACAGTTAGACATATTGTAGAGTATAAAACGATTTTTTTTGGAGGTTTAGTGTCCTTGAAAACCAACGCTTCCCAACCCATCATATCCTCATAGTGCTCAGACTTCTACAGAATACAGAATTTCCCCAAAAAGTTTTCTGTTCTGGCTCTAAATGCAGCCACATTTCTGTCATTGCATTACACCTCAGCTATCTCTCTCTCTCACACACACACACACACACTCTCTATCTCTCTTTTCATCTATAGACTATTCAGACCTACCTAAATCTCCTAAAATCATCTCTTCCTTTGTCTCTGTATTATTTGTTTTCTGAGCTTTAATATAATTACACAGACATTGTTCCTTCCATCCGATAGAACAGACGACAAACAAACCACAACGTAGAGAAGGATTGTAGAAACTTAATCAAAACCGCTCTCCACGAGGGCTTCAGCTGGATTTGACCCGTTCGGCGTTGTGAAATAAAAGCTGATTGTTCAAACACAGTTATTACCACGCGACGTCGAGAGGTGGGTGTTGGATAGCAAAGATAAATGTACGCGTTCAGCCCTCCGCCCCACCGTTCAATCCGGTGGAAGTGTCCTCGTGTGCGTCTCGGCTCCTGAAGGATATCCTCGTCTGAGCTCTGTGGCTACACGCTGAAGGAAGAGGCGAGCCGGCAGACAATCACGGAGGAGTTGAGTGCGTCCATTAAGGCTGTCAGTTAGCGCGGGCCTTGATTAATTGCACACCGCACAGTGGCAAATTAAGGCGAGTCTCAAGCCCACCCTCCTTAATAATTAAACAAGAATAGATTGCCAGGGAGTGGAGGGTGAATACGGGGTGCCTGGCGTCACTCACTCTGTCTTATGTGTAATAAAAACTCTCAAAGTGCGTAAGAATGTGTGTGTAATGTATTGGCTGTGGGGGCTTTATTTTTTTTTTTTTTGCATAATGCGAGAAGGTTTGTGAAAATAAGTAATGATGCTGGATGTGGGCGCATTCATTTCTGTCCTCCATTAAACTGCAAAGTGCGTAATATATGCAGGGAATATGTATATGACTCACTGCGGTTGACTTTGCTTGTATAAATGTGTGTATCTGTGTGCTTGTGTGGGTTGTTAGATGTATGTAAATGCGGCGCTGCATCTATGGTGACAGTTTTTCTATGCGTCCCTGCAGCTTTCACTGCCTCCTTTTTACACGACATCGGCGCAGTTGTGTTTACACGTAACATCCTTGATGTTACGGCGTGATGAAGAACAATCTATGCGCTCGGCGGACATTCTGGCATAGACGGAACGCCATCTTAAAAACCGCTGCCAGGAATTTCAGACTCTCCTCTCCATCGCTCACCACAGATTAACGCTTCGTGACGAGCAAAACGGGAATTTGTTCACGGGAATCCAACTGTTAAACCCTAATTTACCAAGGGCGCCTGGATATGTAGGCTGTTGCTGAATCTGAGCTTCACAAATAAGTGCAGAAGAGGGCTGGCGAGGCTTCTTTCCTTAGCGTGTGCAGCTGTAAACATGCATCCCTGCACGTGCAACCAAACAGCAAGAGAAATGATTATTATGCCCCATGGGGGAAACTGGAATTCCAGCGGTTAAAAATACACAACACGATGGAAAACACGCTTGAGTACGGTACTTCAAACCTGAACTTAGACCACGTATGGTAAGTGAGGACAACACTGCAGAAACGGTCCCATTGAAGACGAGCTCTTTATGTTGACCCAGCAGGACACGGGGCGGTCGGGAGGATTTTAATCTTATGCAGGCACGCAGTGTGAACTCCAGGTCGTTTCTTCGTCCTTACGTATTGGACTGGGTAATGATCACGATTCTGACTGATCTGTTTCACAGCTTCTCCACGTGCTTGTTAGTGTTCTGAGCTACAATAGAAATAAATAAAAGAAGGCGGCATAAAGCACCGGAATACTGCATTTTAACCCAATGTTGTTGTTTTTTTCCCCTATTTGTGTCGTGTTGAGGAAGTTACTCTTTTTATGCCCATAGAACTTTAATTACTGTTGGTTTGGGAAGAATTCGATTGACTGACTGGAGATATGGAAGATCTTCCTCCTCCTCGATGCATCTTGACTGATCAATCAAGATTTGTTGTTGAGTTTTTTCTCAAAGATTTTATGTTTTATTCTTTTTTGCAATTTTTACTTTATTGTGATAGTTCCAGTAGAGAGTCAGACAGGAAGGACAGGGCTGAGGGAGAGCCACCCCTCCCTCTTCTCAAAGATCGATTGTTAAACTTGCAGTAGGGGAGCTCCTGACCCGGACTTTAGTTCCATTTTCCAATTATTATTAACATAAATAATGCAAGACTATCAGAGTCCACTGGTGATTAGATGAGAGGCAAGAAGGGCAAAGACAGAGAGGCTCCTGGGACAAAACCATCCCTAATTTGACAAAGTTGCTCAAGAAAAGTCGATGTCACTGCTGCACCGTTATATGCAAATCTTTGGTGTTATTAAGATCTAAAGAAGAGGGGGTCAAACTTATAGGGACACGTGGAGAGCAAGGCGTGAAAAATTAATCCATATTTATGCAGCCGTCTCCTTCTCAAGTTCAAACACAGGGTTAAGAAAAACGATGCTCTGATCTAATTGCTTAGGCGGTAACGAAAAGGTGGCGACTTTTGCACGCTAATGGACTCTCTGGCCTTCATTAGGACATTTGTGCCATCATTAGAGATTATATTTTGCTTTTTTGTCGATTTTGTTTGCTTTTTTTCTTCTACTATGTTGAAAAAGAGGCAGTAAGAAGGGAAATTTGATTAAAGTTAGATCACAAAATGACACAGCTACTAATGTTTCTTTTCATGTCCACCATTAGGAAATACCACAAGACAAAATATGGGTTCCTCTCGGTGACGCTCAGTCGGTCAAAACATAAAAAAAACCTCATTTGTCTGTAACTGCATTGCATTTCGAATACACGTTCAGACTGAAGGTTTTCCCTCGACGGTCGCATATTTGTCCACGCGAGACGAACGGCACTGAAAGAGCAGTGAACGACACACAACGCAGTTTAGTGGCACAGTTGCGCCCCGGCACCGCATCAAGATTTCAATGAATTGACAAGACTTAAAAACCTTTCTGATAAGAGTTGGGCCGAGCGCGAGCTGCGGCTGATTGAATTGAATCCGTCTGTATCGCTCTCCGACGTCTCTTTCATTCTCACCTAACAACAAGCTATTTACTCCGCAGCCGGAGCGTAAACATCGTTGACAAGAAATCTCAGTATGTGTCTTTCAAACCCTGATCAAATAGGGTTTGAGGTGTGGATTCCCTAGGACGTGTACAATGTTTTTGTTATCCAATCTGAGCAGTGGGCATAATACGGCTCAGCATAAAATTGAAATTATCAATGTCGGTGGGAAAATAAAAGCACATATTGTGCCCGAGATGCAGTGTTTGATGGGAGAGTGGGCTAAAAATGATCTAGTGTGACAAAACAAATGTAGCAGATATGCCACAAGGGAGCACTATAATAAAAGAACTGTTGGTTCTGCTCGAGCGTGCCACAGCGAGACGGTCGCATGTGTATGTGTGTGTTCTTTCGGTGCCAGCGTGGGTGTGTGCAGCCTTGTCCGCGTGTGTACGCTGCTTACCGGACCTTAGCCAACAAAGCCGCAGCTTGAATTCTTGTTGCTCGATCAAAGTCCCCGGAGTAATCTCTCGTAAAAAGCGTGCAGGGGACGGGCAGGAGGATGCCCGTTTAATTCTGTGCTGTATTAAATCCCTGCATTCACAAACCAGCACAGCCAAGCGTGGCAATGTAATTTAGGAGGCGATGTGGATACAACAAGGGAAGATGAGGGGAAAAAAAAGAAGGAGAAGAAGCATAAGGTTGGTGTTGACGTTGAACCAAGATTGGAATGAAGTGTAAAGGATGGCAACGTGCCTTAGTGCTTGGCCAGTGAGCAAACTCCCCCGTGTCTGAAAAGATACGTCTCCTTCTCATCATGGTGGGGCAATTTTATCCCCGTTATAGCTGCTCCATCTTCTCCCAGGCTGCTCCTTATTTCAGCATTTCAATTTCCTCCCCGGTGTAAGTGCTGAGTGCTAACCTACTTCAGACTTCCTCTCTGATGAGGAGCTGAAAAGACCAGAGCAGAAAAGAGCCACCGCTGCGCACTCACTACAATCTCCGCTTCCGCTTTCGCTAAGGTGGCAGAATGCAGATTTTCCCCGAATAAGAAAGAAGTGACGGCTGCGGTCGAGATTTCTGTCTCGTCACCTCAGACGTATACTTACGCCGGGTAAAAGACTCTCGTGCTCGTATCTCTGCTCATCTAACTCCAGCTGCCAGTTCTCCTTTGAATAAAACAACTATTACACTCTCCACTGGCACATGACCACAGAGCGTAATGACTACAATGATCCCAATTTACGCCCACGAGATCTGGATTGTCGCTAATAATTCACGCTTGGGCTACACATCAATTTTATTGCCCC
>OMNV01001161.1:126516-139929 GCA_900303265.1 Brotula barbata | reverse complement strand
TGTCGCTGTAGCTGTGTGTCTGTGTGTCTGTGTGTGTGTCTGACTGTCTGTGTGTGTGTGTGTGTGTGTGTGTCTGCCTGCTGCAGTGTGCGGTTGTCTGTCTGCACCGTGGACAGACATCCTAAACACCTAAAATAACACACCGAAATGGGACATTGCCTCAAAACCAGAAAAACAGTCTAAAAATACGGACGCTAGTAAACAGGAAATAAGAGTTAACACAAAAGTTTTAACACCAGCCAAGCCCTCTCTGCCCACCAGACATCATTTTGGTCCAACCATATCCTGAGACAACACAATGAACCGGAGCGTTGAATCATCATTCCTGGCACTCACGGCCAACCCAGCTTCATTTCATGGGAAAAGATCAAAGATAATTGATATTTGTGTGTATCATCATCACCCCAGGTGTCACCAAAATATCAAAAAGTAACAATGTTCGCGTGTGGAGTTGAAAGCTGCTCCTCCCTTCATTTATATTTCTGCCTTTGTTTGATTTGAGGATTTGTTTCAGGGCTTCCACTCACGTTGTGAAAGTCTTATGCCCTAAGAATTATTAACGTCATAATCAGCTGTCAAATATTTGCACCTGGCAAATCGCAAGACAGCCATTTTGTTTGCGTCTTAGATTGGGAAGGTTAACAGGTTAGAATGCTTTTGTGTTGCCCTAAACCTTGGCTAATCTTTCACTCTATCTGGGCTCCTCGAGATCCTTTGGAGGGTCTTTATCGCTTGTTTGCTCTCCTTCTGATCACTTCATCCTTCATCCATTCCCTCTCAGGGAACTCAACTTTTCATATTTCTCCTAAAAAAAAAAAATAACCCACGAGTTCAGTTCCTCTTATTTTGGTCTACGGGGACCAGGATGTTGTGGCACAGATCACATTTGGTCGGGATTCAGGTGAGCCACCCGTTTGTAATCTTCTCCACAAACACATCCGTTTGACCCTCCGTGGTTGCACATGAGGCATGGCTCACATTTTCCACCCCACGCTGCTCCCGCTGTAGTTTGTGTGACATTGTTGCGTCGACCTCACATGCGATCAGGCTCAGAGGCGGCACCCACCCAGCTGTCTATATACAGCAAGCGGAGTGATCGCGGATGTGTTACTCAACTTAGCAACCTTAGCCTTCCTGGGCTTGCAGCTTGCATACCACAGTGCCTATAGGTCTGTACATGGAGATACTGGGGTTGTCCAGTGGAGTTCCCAGAACCAAGAAGGTGTCTGCGGGGAGGGAAGGCTTTGCTGGCTCGGTGCCAGTGTTCCGTGGAGACAACAACATATATCACCACGGGGGGAGGCAAAGAAGGAGATAGGGGTAGTGAGACCGAAGGCATGAAAACACGCGGCTGTGAAAGGAGAGAGGAGTGCACTCGGAACTCACGGAGGTGCTCGCAAGGCTGCTGGGCTGGCAGAGCCGAGCCGAGGGCCTGGCCGAGTGACGGCGAGTGGACAGAAAGCAGGACAGTTCAAGATCTCGGCGTCCCAGCTACCGATAGCTGCCCTTATCGTTCGCGTACATCTGGACGCTGAGCAAAGGCGAAACAGTTACACAGGAATAATAGCTTGTTAGGGCGAGGATGCGTGCCAACTGTGTGCACGCAGGTTCCACGTCAGCTCCACTCCTCTATCTGCCTCTCGTCTATTTTCTTCTCCCCGTCTTTCTTTCTTCCGTGTCAGCCTCGGTGAATATTGATTTAGCTCTGGGCTGACTGGGCTCTAAGTGCCGAGGGCCTGTGGGACGAGCAGTTTTATGGAGATGGATCGATGGCCTCGGCCTTAGCCGTGGCTTTGTTTCAGGCCACAGCAGACCACAGAAAACTGCTATCGCTGCACGGACTCTAATGGAGGCACAGCAAAGAGAGAGGCACTTCACTGGAGCGACAAACGTCACCGCAGCCCACCTCTCAAAGGCTGGACACGAGCCAGCGATGGAGGCCTGGCAGTTCACATCACAAGTCTAGATTTCACAAGAAAATATCCAATAGAATTCTACATTCTCTCTTTCTGTACTTTTTATGATTCGTGGTTTATTGTATTTCTTTTTGGTTTTTTTGAGCCACTTCTACCCTTAACCTAAATGACCCTCCGGTTTAGCCGGCTCAGCTCCTGGCTGACTTTGTGTCGTTGGCTGTGGAGGTAATGGGCACATGCTGAGGCAGCACAGAGCAGCCAAACAGGTGCCAAAATGTTTCATTAACCCCTTAATATTCATTATCAGCTCACACGTCTCTGGTTTAAAATGCAGTACATAAATATATAAATACACAGAGTAAAGAGGAGAGGGTTGGAGCAAAGATGATTTATCACCACAGCATTCTAATGACCTTGTTCTTGCTGAAGAAGAGCCTTTATGCTACGTAAAGGACTGTACAGACAATAGCTGGTCCACCAAAGCACTCAGGTTTCACTATTAAATCAATAATAAAATACAAGGTCAGAGCGGACTGCTGAAGGATGAATCGTATCAATACAGGTGTCCGGGGCCACTGTGAAATCTGATAGGCGTTGGTTCAGTATCAGTGTGTCTGGTCTGATCATTATGATGATGCTATGTTATGTTATGTTGTGTTAGTAACGTTACATCACGTGTCAATGTTTGTTCCAGCACTGGACAGTGTTTACGGATGTGACAGAGGTGTTCATTCTGGTTCCTGCACTGCTGGGGCTCAAGGGAAACCTGGAGATGACACTGGCCTCCAGACTCTCCACAGCGGTAAGGACAAAGGTCGTGTGTCTGTGTATGTGTGTGTGGGTGTCTGTTACTTTCACATTGGCCATGTTGAAGTGCCAAGTGACTCATTAGACAGGTGCACATGAAAATATTTAATAGATACATACATGGATTGTTGTTGGATTGTTTCAATAAAAAGTTTGAGAAACGGAAATGGACTCATCAAGACGTGAAATATATAAAAACATCTGAATAAATTAAGCAATTTATTTTTTCAAATGACTCATGACAATGACAATCAGTTTCTCCTGAGAGTTAGCTAATCTATATTGCCTCACTACTTGCCATTCTATTATAGCTGATTGCCTCAGAGGTCACAGGTCAGAGGTCCTATAGACAAACGTGACCCAGGTTTCGGACAAACTGATAGTAACATTCCTTTCCTCGTCGGGTTCATCTGACTTCACAGGCTAGTTCAGTTGTGGGTGAAATGCCAGACTTCAGTCCGGTCCTTCAACAAACAAGAATGAATCATGGAAAAGGGATTTGTCCATGTTTTGTCCACAGAATTATCATATTTTGAGTCCCTAAAAAAGATCTGGCCCATGTATGGATGGAATGAAGGCTCGTTCTGTTGCAGTGGGAAGTTTAATGTCCTAATTTACTGTCCTCTATAATAACTATGTCCACTCGAACACAACATGCCTCTATTATGGTTTAAAAATAATCAAACATTTGCATATTGGGTGAGCTATCTATAAATGGTTTTTAGTGTTGACACGCCCTCGTCAGACAGTCAGAAATATGGGCCACACACATTTTACACAAGGTACGGAGGATAAAATGACCAGAGCAGAGCTGAGATCATGTGCAGGTGCATAATTTGATTTGTGTGTGATTTAAATAACTCTGCCTGACCATCTACTCAAAAAGGCTCATTTCATCCAAATAAAAGGATCTTCTCCCGTGTGAGCGTGCGTGTGTGTGTGATTTAAAAGCATCCTCTGGTAAAACAGGATGTTGTATTACAGCTTGTACGATGGCTGTTCTCCATCTCTCCTTAGCTCCACTATGACGTTTCAGTTTCACTCGAGCACAGATAATTATACCTTTGTGTATTGTACAGTCTGAGAGGTCACTGACCTGCCGCATTTCTAACCCGGTGATATCTGCCACAGCATTGCACCGTACAGTGATGAAGGCACTAAGAGAATTAGCCCAGTATTGCTCTTAAGCGTACCAATCCTCACATTCTTTCCACTGGCCTGTGGGAAACAAGTGATGAAGCTGATTAGCAGTGCGAGCAGCATGGAGAGCTGTGGCTCAAATTCAATCAGTCCACACAGAAAAGTACTTTAATGAGGCTTTTTTTCACACCATCGTTTAAAAAAAGTCTAGTTTACCAGGAGGAAGATAGTATAGAAA
This sequence comes from Brotula barbata, assembly GCA_900303265.1. Taxonomy (NCBI): domain Eukaryota; kingdom Metazoa; phylum Chordata; class Actinopteri; order Ophidiiformes; family Ophidiidae; genus Brotula; species Brotula barbata. The sequence continues at coordinate 135,828 of OMNV01001161.1, read as the reverse complement.
TGTACTATCCTTATTCAGTTTTACGTCACCAAAGGAAATGCCACACTAATGACAAGAATACATCTGACTTAACAGTTCTAAAGCTAAAATTTCTAAAATCACTTAATTTTGAAGTGATAAAGTGCCGATTTTCTCAAATTCGAAAAGCTGTCTTAGTCTTACATTCACAGTGACGTTGGGTCATCTTATCTTTCCCTGCTGTAAATCAGGAGTGTGTTAAAGACACCTGACTTTGCTGAACAGGTGTGCAGGGAGCAATGGAAATGATGCAGCTGTGTGGGGTTGGAGGACCCAAAACCAACCCAGGCCGTAGTATGGCAAACGTTCAAGTGGACACAGGTCCTGGAGGTCGAACTGAACTTTGAAATGAATCCCATGCTTGTTTAGCAGCAGTTGTGTCGTCTTAGCTTTGATTTAGGTGCTGCTAGACGTCAAATGTCAAATGTTCATACTGATGAATATTAAAATATGTTACACTGACATTTCTCAGTAAATTACATCTGAAAAGAACGCTTTATTGCATATTTCAAAGAAAATGCGGTTCGGTATATTACCTGAAATGGCTCACTGTGATGCTTTTTTCCCCCTTGTGTGCAGTGCCACACACACATCTGTGGTTTGGCACTTTTTCCATATCTGTCATATCCATCTTAATCACAAAGTAGGCCAGACTCTGGTGCTGGTCCCTGGGACGTTACTGTTCTCCTCTCTGACCCCAGCAAACCACGTTTCTTTCCATGCCGTCTCTAATTACAAGCAGATTAAGAACACTGAGTTTCCTAATGCGCTTATCACTCACAAAAAATATTGTAATCCTTGGCAGCGACTGGCTGTTGGACTCCCCAGTTCACATGACTGTTTCCTTTTTGAAGATTTTTAAACATGTGCTTCGCCTGGTTGTTTTTGCATATGGGACTGAAATGGGATCACTCTTTTTCATCAAACACAGTCGTTTGCGTCCGTTCCCGTCTTCTGTAATCCCACAATTTATTTTCAGATTTCGAAACATGCACTCCTTTGTTTTTGCTCCCTTGGTTACTACTGTTGAAAACTCTCAGGATTGAGAAAATGCTGCCACTGCTTACAAAACCGTTTCATATCCCACATGGATCCTCTTATCAGGTTCTCTGACAGCCTGCACCGCCAGCTGTCTGCAGTGTGATTGCTGTAGTAACACTCTATGTGTCCATATACACACATCACACACACATGCTTCCCTCTGTACAATGTAATGACAAAGTCTCCCTCGTAACATCTCCATCGTCGTACCGCCAGGAATATTTGTCGCTAGATTTTGTGACGTTGAGAGAAAGCGAAGAAACTGTAATGCAAACTAATCCCACTACAAAGATTTAATTTGGGCACTTGCTTTGCAGCCAAGAGGTAGTGGGATCGATGGCCAAAGGCTCTTACCTTACACAGGCGGCGTGTGGCTACTCAAGTGTCACCAACATCACAGAAAATCTGCATGTGTTAATTCGATGTTCCTGCCCTTTGACTCAGGCACTTGGCTGTAGACAGAGTTGATCCCTGATTACCCACAGCTCCTATAGGTCAAATCCTCAGGACAGATTGTAAATATGATGAGTGTCTATTTCCTGTTAAGGGGAAGAAGATCTATGGACTGAAATGCCCCTCTTTTTGGATCAACTCTCTTTTTACAACCAGGCACAAAATGAACATTCCATCTCTTCTACTCGGCTACGTGTTTTCGTGCATGTGTCCAGATGTTGCTCATCCCTCTGCATATGTAAATGCCCAGTTGAGGAAGGAAGAGGAGATCCTCTGTTTGTGTCCTCTCACTGTGGATGAGCGCTAGGATCATAGCCCCGATCACACAGTGGCCTACTGTAGCCGCAGCCACTTGAAGATTGATGCTCCGTGTGTGTGTGTGCGTGTGTGTGTGTGTTTGTGTGTGTGTGTGAAAGAGGGAGGGATGAGATAAGTGGAGTCGGCCGCAGGGTGGAGGATCAGAGTGTCTTTGTCCAGAGAACTGACACTCTATTGTTCTGGTGACACTAAGAAGCAATAGCATACACACATGCTGAAACACCCACAGGGACACACAATCACTGTCACGCACACGCAGATAATATGTTGGCCGTCATTGAATGAATATGTTATGCAACTCAACTCGTATGGTGACTACTGAAGGTCCTGAGCCCGTAAAGGAGGCCCGACTGTCTGGTATTTTGTTTTACCACTTCATGTCCTTTCATCATTCACAAAAAAATCAGCATCCCACAAAATAAAAATTGTATCAGCTAAAGAAAAAGCTGAGATTTCGTGCTGGATGTCTGAAAGCCCATTTTAGAGAAAATTTTAATTGATGTCAGATTTCTTTTTGAAATGCTCTTTGCTGAAATATAAAAACTGCACTAATCAACGTTTTGCCTCAGAAAACACATTAACCAGTAGACAGGAGTGTGTGTACATCATCTTGTTAAGTTATTTTGGTTGATGTGAAGATGTTATCAGTACATGGAGGGGACCTATCCTGCTTCATGTTGTTTTCCCCTTATAATATAGTAGAATGTATATGATGTAATGTAGAGTTGCCTGTTCATGTGTCAATGTTCAAGGTTTGCCCACATTGAAATATCTCAAAGGTTTCAAAAATGACCTTAAATTGAGTCAAGACAATTCTTTTTACGTCCTCACTTTTGTTATTGTTAAAGTAGTGCCGTTTCTGCTGTTATTACAATGAGGCGTGCGTGATAGAGGTCACAAAAAGGCCTGGACCTTAACTAACAGGTTCTTATCTCTCCTGCAGGCTAATATCGGTCAGATGGACACAACCAAGGACATGTGGAAGATGATTATGGGGAATTTAGCCCTCATCCAGGTACGTTAGAGGATCAAAAACATTCTAAATGATAAATTTGAAAGGCATTCACCAAAAACTGAAACAAATACATATGTGACCCAAAATACTATATCGCCATAAACATATAAACATAATCACTCATTGTGTCCAGAGCTGAACTTTCATTTTAATTCCAGTATTAATTTACTTTCTTAAAAAGAGCTTTTTGTTTGGTCAAAGTGGTTGAATGGTTACCTCTCCTATGGTGGTTATGTAACATATTTGGTCTATAGTTCCTGGAACACAAGCTGACTGCCAACATAACCTGATATTCAGGATCAGCGTGCACTCATACAGGGTCATACCGGTGCTGCATTTAAGAACACATCCTTCTCTACGTCAGCCGGTCTTCATTATCTGATTGATAGTGGTCACAAGAACCATAACAGGAAGTACCTAGAACCAGAAAACGTCAAATCGAAAGGACTGCATAAATGATTACAACGGAAAATATTCTGCATCTATAATAAATTCAGTCAGTATATCAAATTATATGCGTGTAAATGTGTTGTATTTGTATTTTATACATTTATACAAAACTGCGTCTTAAAATTATAAACATATCATGGTGTATTATTATGACATAGATCACATATATGTGTTCAGGTTCAGGCCACTGTGGTGGGTTTCCTGGCTTCCATTGCTGCTGTGATCTTCGGCTGGATCCCAGAGGGCCACTTCAGGCTGGGCCACGCTGTGCTGCTGTGTGCCTCCAGTGTGGCTACAGCGTTCATCGCCTCTCTGCTGCTAGGTAACCCGCAGCAACTACAGAATGCATGTGATGTTTGCTCATTAAACACCTTTCCGACGTACTCTTCAGGGTACCTTTTGAACTACCGTGTCAGTGTCATAGTTATAAATAGAATCGGTATAAATCTAGACTTTTGAAGTGTAGCTTGCCAGCGCTGACGTTGCTGACCTGCATCATAACCAGTGAAAACAGGGAGCTACAATATTCCTGTTCAGAATCCGTAACTAGAATTTTCCATTCCTTTTTTCAGAACTTAAGCTGTGGATAGACAAGGGAATTTTTTTCCCCCCAATATAAAACTTGATTTTGAGTTGCCCGACTGAATCAAGTGGGTGGAATCATCGAGTGTGAACCGATTAATTCAAGATTCCAAGGATTCCACCAGCTTTTATTATGAACCAGTTAAACGTGTGACTGACACTCAGTCTTATACTTTGGATAGAAAGGGGGAAAGTCTAAATAACGCTTTTAAATGATATCATTTCATTGTTGCATTGTTGGGATAATCTGTTGCAGTAGCTCTTGCGAGATGTTGTCTAGACTCGAGTTGGGCTTGGTGTGAACACCTTAATGAAGACTAGCTAAGAAGTCAGGAAGAACATTGAGTTCTAGGACTAATAACGTTTCACGCTGAATCCCTCAGGGCTCATCATGATCGGCGTCATCATTGCATCCAGGAAGGTCGGCATTAACCCTGACAATGTGGCCACACCCATCGCTGCGAGCCTCGGAGACCTGATCACCCTGTCACTGCTGGCAGGGATCTCCAAAGAACTCTACAAGGAACTAAGTAATATGATTTGTCTTATTATTATCATAATTATTATTTATTCTTGAGATGTGGCTTGACAACAAATGACAGCAGCACATGCAGTGTGTGTGTGTGTGCGCATGTGTGTGTGTGTGTGTGTGAAACTGCACAGGTTGTGTCTGAGTCAATGTGGCAAGTGCGAGCGAGAGTCTGGATTTAATGAAAGCCGCCCCAACCGAACCTGAGTGTGTATTTCAGGTCAAGAAAATCCACAGCTATGTAGCTCAGTGATAGTGTCTTCACCACCAACGCAGCACGCAGCTCAACTCAGCCCTCCACACTTTCCACACCACAGACAGAGACAGACGCCCAAGACATGAATCAAGCTGACCAGAACGTGGTGTAATCCCATAATTCCTCCCTCTGTCTCGCAGTCTGCAGCCTTCTCTCACACCATCAAACTATATTTAGTTTATTTTGGGCTATTTTGGCTCCCTAGTATTGAGTCAGTTAGTGTCTGGGTCTGTCACTCTGCTTAAATGTTTTGTTTGTGCTGTAACCTGTGGTGTCAGTTTAACAGTATTACTGCCTCCTACAGGCCAGACTGGAGAACTGCATGCTTTTAACCTTTTGAGCCGTGTGTGAGATTTTACAGCAAGTTTTGTGCTCGTTTTAGTTTTATTCTACTTTTATTCAATTTACGTTTAACTGATTAATTGATTTGATTAACGAGTGAATCGCAGAAATCCATTAGAAGTAAATCTAATAAAAGAAAATGCCCTGTGCAGCACAAGATAGAGTTTGAAAAAAACCCTAAAGATATTTAATTTAGCACAATCCAGCCAGCTAATCCAGTTTCTGTTGTTTTTTCCGTGTAGAGTTTAATGACTATGCCAACCCGCTGGTGTGTGCTGTATTCGTGGCGTTGTGTCCCCTATGGGTGCTCATAGCCAGGAAGATCCCGTCAACCAGGGAGGTCCTCTACTCGGGCTGGGAGCCAGTTATCATTGCTATGGCCATCAGCAGGTAAAACACACACAGATGGCATTAAGGAATACTAAATTTAGGAACACATACTCTATGTTAACGATGATGATGATGATGATGATGATGATGATGATGATGATGATGATTTGTGTTTGTCCTCATGCTCCATTCTTGTGTATCCTCCAGTGTCGGTGGTCTGATCCTGGATAAGACCGTCACCAACCCAAACTTTGCTGGCATGGCGGTCTTCACCCCAGTCATCAACGGTAAGAAGCCAACTCCTGAAAACTTTTTAGATGCTCTTAACAGCAGCAGAGCTTTTTTTTTTTATTTTATAAACGTAAAGATTGTGCAAAATAGACCGACAGACATCTGTGCGATTTTGCTCAAATGTGAAAATCTCCATTGTTTGAATGTTTACAGGTGTGGGAGGTAACCTGGTTGCGGTTCAGGCCAGCCGAATCTCCACACATCTACACATGAACGGCCTTCCCATGGGGGATCCAAACCCCACCCCCAGGAAGTGTCCCACGCCCTGCGCCACCTTCTTTGGTTCCAGTAAGTCCGTAGGTGGCCTCGGAATATTCCACTGTTTTTCTGCTTGTTTTTTTTTTTTATTGCCATTCTGACTTTTTACTGGGCGTTCCGAAATGACACAAAGTACAAAAAAAAAAAAAAAGAATCCATTACTTTTGCCTTTAATTTCCCATCACTTTTCCATCAAAGGTTTTATTTCTCTCTCTCTCTCTCAGCTGTGAACTCTCGATCAGCCCGTGTACTCTTCCTCCTGGTTGCGCCAGGTCATCTCGTCTTCCTCTACACCATCAGTTCCTTGAGGGGCGGGCACACCACCCTGACGCCCATCTTCATCAGCTTCTACTTGGTGGCTGCTCTACTGCAGGTATACAGACACTCTTGATTGGAATAAGAAATAAGCTATACCTATTTTCCAACGTGATGCAGTGACGACTGTATGTGTACTTTTTATAGACTTTTTATATAAAATCAGTGTCTTGATATAGAGAAGAGATTCAGAAGAAATTGCTTCATTCTGTGACGTTCTGTTCTGCCCACGAGTCTCTCTCATTAAAGTCTTTGTTGTGGTTGCTCAGTTCAAGGTCTGATGTACGTTGTGTGTGTCTCCAGGTGATGATCCTCCTCTACTTGGCTGACTGGATGGTCCACTGGATGTGGGGCCGTGGGATGGACCCAGACAACTTCTCCATCCCCTACTTAACAGCCCTGGGGGACCTGCTGGGGACCGGCTTCTTGGCCCTCTGCTTCCACATGCGCTGGTTTATAGGGGACAGAGACAATAACGTGGGCACCTGAACGCACGCGCGCAGACCACACGCACAAAAAGACGCACACACACTCGCACGCATGGACACTGACGAACATCATCCGTATGCCTGAACTTTATCTTGAAGCTTGACAACAACCGTACAATGGAAGGGCTAATCTCCTTTACGTCTTGAATCAATGGTAGTGAACTTTGAGGGCGATAGCATTTCACCATCAGGATATCAGGACACTGATCAACCGCAGCAGCACCCAAGTATCCAGAAAATATCAGCAGACGGCACTGCGCCTTCTTTATTTTACTTAACTTCAGAGTCCTACTACTTTTGTTATTAACTTTTGTTATTATTTTACTATTGACAATGATTATTATTGTTGGTAAATAATGCATTTGATATAAATCAATATCTGATCTATTTGTAGGGCCAGTCCTCATTATTTTCAATGGGGACCTTAGCCCTCGCGCTTTTAAAGATAAGACAAGATCAACTTTTAACACTTGAAACCAAGACAGACAGATGAACAGACAGACTTCAAACATATACCCAGACAAGCCTACAATGCTTAATCACCAAGTGCTATATAATGTATACAGGGGTGAATGAAAATAATATGAAAGGTGAATTTCATGTGTCTGACTTCTGATTTAACAGAGTGCGTAGGATTATGGTCTAGCTGTTCTCACATTCTCTCTCTTACGTTGGTCTTAAGACAGTAAACGGGGGGCGGTATTTGTTGTACTAATAGGGACTGGACCAGAAATGGAAAATCATACCATAAACGCACCAAAATCCCTTTTGGCACTGCTCCCATCATTAGGTTTGTAATGCCGGCCTTCAATCCCCCACAATCCCTGACTCAAACCACAGCCAGACCTGAACTTTGATCTCAGTCCATTGAACTAGAATGGAAACTACTCCACCCAAGTACTCCACCCATTTAATTATTAATTTTGTGCTCCTCCTGTACACCAACTTCACAGTACTTACAAGTTTTGTACCCATGTCTTCTAATTACTCTGATTGTTGAAAAGTTCTAATACAGATTTGGATTTTTCCACCATAAATAGCAAACAAACACACACAGAATGGAAAACGGAAGGTCTACTGCAACAGGCAAATTGTTGTGTTACTCAAGACAGGCATAGAGTAAGTGTCAAGGGGCTCAACGCGGTGCAACACACTGGAACAACCCTGATGACCTTATATTGAGAACACTCAATTCAACACAGCGGCACACATGGTACAGGCTTTAAGAACGGATGAGCTCACACGGCTTCACAATACCGCATCAAAGATGAGTTCCAATATTTCATGCAGGTGCTTAATGTTTCTAAGTTTGGTCATTTCAATACAGAAAATCGCTCTTACGGAAGCCAGACTCGTGACAGTCTTACTGGGCGGCAGTTTGATTTATTGGCATTTAACACTGTTGCTGTTTTTGCTGCCAGGCTTCTTATTTGGATAAAGCGAGTGAGTCACTCATATTTAAACACAACGTGGAGTAAAATCCTGCCACACCACAGTACAGTGTTTTCTTACGGTCACTTATGAAGTAATAAAACATATTTTCCAGCTGTGGTCAGGGATGAACCCGACCTTTTTGAGAGGGGATGACTCACTGCGTGATGTTTGATATTTGCCAAACGTGTTTGGTGTCTTGGTCTTACTGTCATGCAATTTATTGTGTGAGTGTCACTCACACACAGACACACAATCTGCCATGAGACTTGTTATGAGATTATAGTGAATTGTCTCTATAAGGGCATGCAGGCAAGGAGAAAGAATAAAGAGGAAGTCATAAATAAAGAAATAGAAAGAAGAGAGAGAAATAGAACTCAGCCAAATTGGCAGACTGTACCGAGTACAGATGTTCATCCAGATGCAAAGTGAAACCTGCATGTGATGCTTCACTTGACTCCTGGTTTGTCAGATTCCTGTGCTGCTTTGAAGGGGCCATCAGAATGCATGTGCGGGGCACATACTATGATTATGCAAAACATTGTTGATTACATTATTGTTTAAAAATGGTTTCCTTAGGGCTGATTGTTCCTTGAGTTATACGCTTCAGACTGTGATTTTTAACTCTTTGCATCGAACTCTTTCATTATGCGTGTTTTATGTCATGGATTCAAAGCAACCACTGTAAAGATGAACCAACTTCAGCGCACTGTTCTTATGCACAAAGTACTGTAATCTCCAAAATGGGCACCAGAGGGCATCGCTGAGATTCTGGGATTCTTTTGTGACTTTACAGTGTAACTGTATCTGTGTGTCCGCTGGATGCAAAACCACATCTTATAAACCCAGAGTGACATTGATTGGTCTTATTCTCTGCAGCATTTGGCTCGTACTCTGTTGTAAAAGTTGCGTCCCCACATTGATTCACTCTCAGTCTGTGTCCTTCACTGTGCAGCATTCTGCCTCTACATCAATGGAAAGTTGTGAATACTTCTAAAGGGGCAAGCAATGCTTTGTCTATTTATTTTTAGATGCACACAAAGCAAATTGTACATACTATATTTATTCTATATATAAGGCTGTTTATTTTGTCATTTTGTTTTGGCTCAATTTTTTGTCACAATGTTTTTTTTTTCTGTAATTGTCATTTCTTTTCTCTTTTATGTTTTTTTTTTTTTTTTTTTTCTTTTTTGCA
>OMNV01001161.1:116008-126496 GCA_900303265.1 Brotula barbata | reverse complement strand
TTCTTCTTTGCATCGGGCCAGTTGAAATTCTGGGCACTAGCCACAATGAATTGGTGTTGCAGCTAATCAATAGCATCGTGCCTAATATAAGTCTCAATGTTACACACACACATACACACACACACACCCTGTTTTGCACAGGAAAAACATATCCATAAGATATAGAACGGCCTTAACCTATCAGCATCAGGCTCTACTGGGAGTAACCAATCAGGAGCTAGGCTCACAACAGAGTAGAATCTCTCTAATTAGCTTTGATAAATAACTGATGTACAGTACGTTGATTATGATGTGCAATTTAATAATGATCAATATGAGCAATGAAGGGGGGCGAGCAGGACGTCAGAGACTGGAGGTCCCCATCGGTCGCAAGTTTTTGTTCACATGAATTTGGTGAATTGGGTTTTAATGATGAATGCTGAGTGAGTGGATGGTGGATTTACAGGGCATCCTAAAAGTCTGGAACAGTAAAGAGTTCAAACTGGAACATTTAAAAACTGCACAGACACTGAAGACAAAACTCACGGTGTCAGGCCTGTATGATTCCAGATTTTTTGAGAGCACCCAGGGTTCAGACCTAGAACCCACTTTCTGCCTTATTAACCTTAGTGCTTCTGACCCCGGACCCCTGAACTCACAGGGGGGGGCCATGCTGACGCTCAGGCTGCCAAACCTGCCACATGCAGTGCAGCGCTTTACAAGATCCAGCCTTAAAGCATACGGTATGCTCTAAACACACACACATGACGCAGGCTGAGGTCTTGGCATTCCCTGTGTTTTTCTTGTAAAGCCCTTCTTCTGTGAGGCTGGAAGGGGACTTTGTAAATTGCTGGAAATAAAAGACTATATATTATTTCATACCAATCCTTTGTTTCTTTGTTCTCAGTGTGCAGGCAATGCAAAAGAATCTCTTAAGCCTCTTTAGATAAGAATAATACAAAATTTAATCGATAAAATTAAATACATACGATAGACGGTATATCCAGAAAAATGCATAACCTGAATAAAATAAATCTTTAAATACATTAGAATACATTAATGAGAGACAGCTTACATGGTGCAAAAATGCCAAAGATTAACATGGAGATTTGTACTTATGTTGAGGTGATGGTGTACATGATAAGTGCCACAGCTGGAGAGTCAACAGGATGAGATGAACAGAGGGTTGATGCTGCTGGTTTGGTGGCCTGGAGATGGAGTCACGTGTTTCTCTCCCATCTCTCCTCCTCCACTGCCTTCACCGGAGGACAACTGGACGCAGAAGGCCTGGGACTGAGCTTGGTGTGAAAAATGGGTAACAGTTATTACAAAAGCTAAACAAAGTGCAGCACTGAATAGAAGTTGAAGATCAATTTGGATGCGTCCTACCATGTCTGCTCCGACTATAAACATCTGTAGTGTCAATGAAAATCTTTCCTTGAGCTCGGTGGGACAGGTTCTGGAGACAAAAATTGAAAAAAAAAAAAGCAATCGTTGCCTCATTGTTTAAGTCGTTCAGATCAGTTAATGCACTCAACAGCAGATGGCAGTGGAGAGCCATTGATATGAGGAGAGAAAGCTTTCTGTGTGTGTGTGTGTGTGTGTGTCTCGTGTTTGTACCTTGTCGCACAGCTGCAGCAGCAGTGGGAGAGCTACAGAGAGTTTGTCCTCCAGCAGAGACAGTCGCCGCCTCTCTTTCTCCTCATGATCGTCTTCCTCGGGCCACTGCTACGCAGGAGGAGCAGATAAGAGTGAACATCTGATAAACTCAAACACAAGCTAAGTGTGCGAGCGTAGATATCCATACCCCCACAGACTCCACAGACTAACTTAATCCTAACCCTATCTCGTTTTCTCTGCTTCTCTATTTCGTCTCCATCTCACACCTTTTCCATATCAAAGCTGCTGTTGTCGTTGGGCTGATCTTGGTGAAGTCCTCTGTGACTGCACCGACCACCGCTGTCCTTACAAGTGTCATACGAGCGACTCTGAGAAAGTAGATCGTGGACTGCAGGGTTTTGGCAACTGGAAAAAGGAAGAAGAGGTCACAAGTCAGCTTTCGATTCAGCAGGTAGTGGTAATTCATGTCACGTTTCCTGGAGGAATCACTGACGCTTTGCCACAGCTGTGCAGTTGGTTGATGAGCTTCTTCACCTCTAGCAGGCAGCACTGTCCTTCATCTGTTCTCCCCCTGTCCTCCTCTTCTTCATCAGAGGCAGCTCTTCCTTCCACTGCTCTTTGCAAACATTCAGCATCTATAGGAGAACGATGGATGGAGTCACAAAGGCTAAAACAACACAACATTCATATGCTAAGTAGGAGCAAAGTAAGATGGGATTTAATGTTTTTTTTGTTTGTTTTTTTAAGATTGGTTGTAGTTAACAAACGAAAAATAGAATGGGTACGAGTAGACGTAAACAAGGACCCCCAAACCCATCATCAACACTAATCTATATCACATTCAACATGCATTACAAGGACATATATTGTTTTGAAATACTTAAAAAAAATGCTGATGCTTTAAATGAACAATTGGAAGGACTCACAATAGAAAATCGCCAGCAAATACACACAAAAACACACACAAGGGAAAGACGTACATCTGTATTGTAAATAATAAGGAATATTTAGTCTTATCTTTGACATTCAAATAATTCTTTGACTCAAAATCATTTGGGTTTTTTACCCAGGTCCAAAGTAACAAAGAATAAATACTCTACTTCATATCTTAAAGAAAATCTAAACTTTTACCTTTACAATTGTGGTCAAAACTGGTTTGTTGCTGAACTATTTGTTTAGTTTTCTGTTATTTTAGTTTTACTAGTTTATTAGTTTAAGTCCTTACTGTATGTGAAAGATTTATGATGAACTGAATAAATAAATGTGAAGTCACAACAGAACACTAGAGGACTACTGACACTCTAAACCATTTAATGTGCCCTCCAAATTTCAAGCTCATCTTTAAATAAAGTCTCAAAAGCTTCCTTCCTGATGTCGCTATGTAGCTTTAAATACAAGTGGGATGTTAGCTGGGATTATAATTAAGTGAATCTGACACCCATCACGAGGTATAAATGATACTGATGACTAAGAACATGGTTATTTCTGATAATTGTGTAAAATTGACGTCAGCAGCTAAACGACTTTTATTCAAGTATGTTGCTGTGCTGCACAATGTGAGTCATGGTGTGTTCATGGTGACTGTTTGGAATGTTCTTTAGTTTGTTACATCAGTGATCCGTTGCGTTTTACTTCCTCCTCACCAGCCAAATGCAAGTAAATCCCGAATCTCAAAGCTGATGCAAAATTTGGCACCGCTGGGAGGGAAACGCTCTGAAACTGACTCAGTGCAGTTTGTCTCTGTTCTCGTCAGTCACCTGTTTTGCTGCACGTGTCATCTGCTCCCAACACGAGTTGATGGGCGACGTCAGGCATGCAGGTGCAGCAGGACCTAAAAGAGGCAGAGATAAAGAAAATGACATCTTAGCTAATAATGTGGACCGTGGCTCCCTCTGTGGTACACCACTGTGAGTGACTGAGTGTTGGTGTAGATTCATTCGCGGGTTTGGGCCTGTCTAATGAAAACTGCCCTCATTCCTCCGTGGCAGCAGACAGTAGAGCGTTTTACGTAATTTCTTCCTGGCTGCTACATAATGTGATGATACTTCACATTACTGTGCAGGATCCAGAACGAGAGATTCCTTTGCTGCAACACAAAGTGAGGAGGCTTCGACTCCACATATTGATAATAGATAGATTTAGGCTCTCGGGCCGCATCCATCTGCATTCCATTTCTAAAGTATGGCACAGATTTGGAATATTTATACAAAACCACAAGTAGCATATTTGTTACTAGAGTTGGCCCGTGTGCTATTCTAGTGCATTGTGGGAATAATTCAGTCGAAAATATGAATGCATTCTGCTCAGTGAAAACAGTTACAGAGGAGCCTTTGTCGGACATCAAAGCTGTGGTTTGTGGAAAATGAACTCCATCTGCTTTCACTCTTCACTCTTATTTGGTTGCAGTGAAACTTGAAGCTGTGGGCTTTGCTGCATTGAATTTCAAATCAACAGCGCAGAGAGGCAAATGATGTGTAAATGTATACACACACACACAATCACACCCAGGTACTTCTCTCCACTCTCCCAAGACCACACACACACACACACACACACACACACACAGAGGCACACAGAGACAGACAGGTTTACAGTGTACCTGTATTGCTGTAGTTCAGTCTCCAGTTGGGTGATCCGGGTCTGGAGCTGTGGGACAGACTGGGCCTGTTCCTGGATCAGCCGCACCCTCTGTAGTCCCATGCTCAGGGCCTCCCTGGCGTCCTCTGCACGCCTCCTGGTGTGCAGAATAATCAAGTCCAGTAAACATGGAGCCACTCAATCTTGACAGCCAATACTCACAATATTCATTCCAATGATCACAGACCTGATCTGAATATTCTCCTTCCTCAGTGCAGACTCCACTGCATGGACCTTGCGTACTTCCTTGTAGGCCCACTGCAGCTCTTCCTCTAGACGTCGATTGAATTTGATAGCCTCATCCACCTGTCCATCACGTGACGACCTGATCAGTTTCAGCTCCCTGACCAGGGGATCCCGGATGTCCCTCCTCCTTGCCACCTTCTTCATCCCTTCCCCTAGTATGGTGCTCAGTTGTCCCTTTATTCTGTTTGTTGGTACCAATTTCCCCTGTTTGAGAGTAATGGAAGATGAAGGAGTTGAAACAGGTGAATTGACGGTTGGAGCAGGGAGGCTGTGGTTCTTCTTCCGTTGGAGGGCCACCTCAAGGGCCAGGCAGCGGGCATCACTCCCCTGCAACGCCGAGCGGAGGTCCTCCACCAACTCTCTGAGTGCTGCTATCTCCTCTGGTGGAGAGGGCAGGGGAGGAGAGGAGAGGACAATCAAATCACCCCATGTCTTCATGTCATTCCTTTCTTGGTTGATTCAAATAATTAACCAGCAGTTGGGAACAGGATACACCTGCTTTCCAAAACTATTTCCACAAAGGACACTGTTCCTCTTTTAAAAGAATGCTACAGGAGCTAAGTCTCACAATATTTTTACTCATCTGGTACAGATTTGAATAAATTAATGAATGAATTTATTTATTTCATGATTTAAAACTTGTAACATTGCGGCCCTCTCAAATAACTCACATTTACTTGATTGAATATTCATACTGATGAGTACACAATTTGGAGATAGATGTACCAGTGATGTCTCCAGTACTGATGACACCAGACTGTGTGTGGGGGGGGGGATAGCTCAAACACAATTATTTTGACACAATGATGAGTAACTGTTCAATCTTGAAAAGCTCTACCTGTTTCATGTCCCTCGGCACCGGTTCGTCCTTTAACAGATTTATTGGAAAATCCAGTCTGGTCCCTGGTTAGATCGAAACTGACACACTTCCTCCGCCTGACTCGCGGCCACCTTCGTCGAATCTGACGCTCCACCAACTCCGTCTCCGCGGTAACGGGTAAGCGCCAGGTGCTCTCGCTCTCTCCGGCGCTTTTACGCGCGGCGCGCACTCGGAAATATCCACACAGCCTCGAATGGAAGTCTTTAAAGGATAACTGGCAGGGGAGCCCCGAACACACATCCCTAAACTCATCCTCCTCGTGATCATTCTCTCCATCTCTGCTCTTTCTCCTCTCTCCTTCCTTCGCTCCGGAGAGCCCCAGCACGGCACAGAGCGCAGTGAAATCCTCCGCTGACACCATATCGTCCTTGTTGGGGAAGGCAAGATGGTGAAAAACCTCCTGCAAATATTGGTCTATTCCGATGGCCAAGACCACGATTTCGTTATCCACGCCGGGATCGGGACAGTGGTGATGGGCCAGAGCGCAACGCAGCCATTGGCTTTTACGCGCTGCCAGTGGCAAGCGCTGGACGCACGGCAAAGCTAATGCGGAGCGTTGCATGTCTGCGCGTAAAGTGTCTTTCTTCTAGAAATAACCCAGCTCTCAAAAATAATTACAATGAGTTGATCAGACGGCCCAGGGTATTACTTAAAGAAAATTATCACAGAGAGATACATTTCAGTGAGATTGGGCGCTGCGTAATTCCACGGAATCTTGCCGTGGATTCTTTCCCGGCGCGTCGAGTCGCAATCTGATCTCATCAGGCAAGGAAAAAAAAGCAAACTCACCAATCCGTGAACTCCACCCTTTTGTACACGCGCGCACACACACACACACACACACACAGAGAGAGAGAGAGTGTGTGTGTGTGTGTGTTAGTAGGTGCTTTTGGCAAAGTTCAGCCCAAGTGAGTCCAATTTTGGTTTTGTGGCTTCTTAATTATAACAGGAGATCAAACTTCAACGAAAACTGACAGTAATCATTTTTTGCAGGAAACAGGAAACACGATTCCCAATGCATCCCAGGTGATTTTTGATAGATTTGAACTAAGTAACAACCATCTAGTTTGTAAGTGTCGGAGATAAATGACATCACACGGGGCTTTGCGGTGCTACACCTGTCACTTAGTGACAAAAACACAGCAAATGACTCACGGTGGGTTTCAATTTGCATCATTACTGGAATTTATCTGAAGTGCATCTGAGTCATTGCCGCAAACACAAAAGGACTAAATTATAGTTACCCGGTGCTCTCGTATGCACACATACCTCAGAAGACCAACAGGAATCAATTTTCAAGAAGCTCTTTAACTGTCAGAGGAAATTCCTCTCCACACCCTGACCTCACCACTCACTCCTGACAGCCAAAACAAAGAGACTCTCCTGCATGACTCCTCTGTGCCACACAATACCACATGTGTTATGCCACACATTTACCACACTACACTAATACATACAAACGCAAACTAAATATACAAACAGCAACAAAGCAAATAAATAACAAACACTTTCACATAAACACAATTCACAAGAGAAATCATTACAAAATGAGTAAAAAAAAAGAACCAATCAATGTCTTAGAGATAAGAGATTATGCTGGCCAGTGGATGAGTCATCCAACCTTGCATGGACTCATAAGAGGGAGATCAGATGTAGCTTAGTCTTTGCAGGGAGACAGGAATGATCTGCATATGGCAGAACTGCAGCCCTCACAGTGATTCACCTGAGGCTTTTCCCTCGCAGAAATGTATGTGTATATATACTGTTTCAGTCTTGAGGGATATACGAGTTCTTAAAGACTTACTGCACCCTCCCGGCAAGACACAGAGATTGTCTCGGAGATTGTAAAAAGACAATATCACCTGTGGCCTCTCAAACAGACATGTGGAGGCAAGCAAGCAAATGATGTCAAGACCTCTGGAAACTATGTTTTGTCCTTCCTCGTTTCCAAGGAAGGGACTGTGACAAGATAATCAAGGTCAAGGTGTGCGCAAGGCTGGGCACTGAAGTGAATGAATCACTCACATACTGTTTTTATTAACACAATTATTTGCTTTGTTTCCGTCTTCTCTTCGCTGATCCAATATATATCCGATAACAATATTTTTGTAAAATAAATAAAGTGTGTGCCACGTTAAAGAATGTGTTCAGATCACATTACACCCACCCATAACGAACGCTCATTCACTCTGTGTGTAGTTGCAGTTAACAGAGAGGAGGGTTTTAGGTTTAAACCTGCTGTCAATCAAACTTGCAGCTACACATCCTTTCCCAGCGGCAGCAAATGTATGTCTTCCAAAAATGGGCTGTGCACATCAGTCATCACTGAGGGGGTTTCATCTTAACAGGCTGCGCGGTGATAACGACTTCTCGCCGCAGGATGTGTGAGACCCTCGCTCTGTCCTATACGGTGTGTCTTTTCAATCAAAGCTCATGCTGCTGTGTCCAGATGCATCATCCTGGAAAAAGAGTAGGCTTATGAAAAACACTTAATAGCTGTTTTGGTTATGTGTTCTCGTGTGAGTGCCGTGTGTGTGGTGTGTGGGGGGTAATCAGTAGTTAATGTGTGGCTTGGAACTTGGCTCAGCCCTGCTGTCAGCCAGGCCTCCAGCTGCCGCCTCCTCTGAAAGGAGCTGATCTGTAAATGAAAGGACGAGGAGCAAGCTAAAGAGCTGTAAATAAACGAGGGTAGGGGTCTGCAGGCGTGTGTGTGTGTGTGTGTTTGTGATGGAGTGTGTGAACGCCCAAGTGGCCTGTTGTTCACCTTTGAGAGTAGAAGAGAACAGTGTAAGTCCAGGATAGGGTCTGGGTAAGGGCTTTGTGTGGGCTGCCATATGGCCCGCTGGGGGTCAACAAAAAGACGCACGCTGCCGGCACACACACACATAATCACACACCGTTAGCCTTGCTCAGATGTGAAGGTCTCTAATCAAGAGCGTGCAGATGTTAACCCATTCACTTGCTTTTGTTTGCCCCATTGCCAGTTTATTGATCTGTGGTCATTTCCTGTTGTGGCCGAAGTTTTTAAAGAAGGACATGATGAGGTTTGTGTTTGTTTCAAACATCCTATTCTCTGTATACGTCTAACAAAGATAAAATGATGATGTGTATGGACATTTTTTTCGACACTACTACGTAGCTCAGATCGTGATTTTAAATTAAGTTAAAGTGAGTTCTAAAATCCCCAAAAAATCAGTATAATCCTGCTGTCACTTGTAAACTGATCACTGTGTACAAACCTGTACGTCCTCGCAGAGTCAAGCCCAGGTGTAACTGAAGATCAGTAATGGCTGCTTTTCATTGTGGTGTGCCAGCACCTGGCCCTGGTTTTGGGCTCTGTGGCACGCCCAAATGGAACTGATCCATCCTAAATGTGACAGCTTCAGCTGCTGTTTGTTCTTTGTTTATATCTTTGATTGATTTGTATTTGTATAAACGTTGATAGCCTGTCTGGATCCATGGTCAGATCAGAGCAGGGATGACAGTTGCTTATGACATAAAGCAATGAAGCCATATTATTATGAGTACTGTTATTATTAACATTATTAGTGTTTGTATTAGCAGTTATAGAAGTGGTAGTAGCAGTGGAAGTATAATGGCAGTTTCCTACTCTTTAGGACAGCCTCCCTCCCACAACACACACCTCTCTCTCTCTCTCTCTCTCTCTCTCTCTCTTTCTGCCACGTCTATGTTCTTCTTTCCTTTATCCTGACATATATTGTATACAGCAATCATAGACACACCGACTCCTACGCTGACGTCCCTGATCCATTTCTACCAATTCAATTCAGCACCACGCTTCCACCTGCAGCACTTTTTAAGCCACTGTATGTACCTGAGTGTTTAATCCCCGCTTATTATAATGGAACAAACAAGCTATTGTAAGCAGTGCATGAGCCCTAAGTGCTTTGGTGCACTGCTTATGTGTGCTCAGGTGTGGTTATCTTGTGTCTGGAATGGAATAATCACTGACCTACATCTCTGACAAAACTACAACCAAGGAATGTCAAGAGATTTTGAATAAGAGGGGGCAGCTTTTAGAGAGGTGAAGAGGTTGATATTGAAGAAAATGTGCAATAATTTAAAGAAAAATACATCGGCAAAAAAGGGAAAGTACAAAAAGCTGAGGGCCTTTCCAAGACAGGTTACCTGGAATGATCCAAATACCAATCAGATGAAGTTTGTCTATAAAAGGCCGCTGTGATTTACTGTGTCCAGATGGTCCGACGTCCTTGAGTGACCTTCGCTTCATTCACTTTGTTATTGATCCTAAAGTGTGCCCATTGTTCAGCCCCCCAACGACATCTGTCAACTTGGAAAGTCACAACCTCTCCGAGAGTGCAAACGTTTATGAACCTGTGTGTGAAAGTAAACAGTCAGAGTGCAGTGATCCCTCTTTTCATTCAGTTATCACTCCATCTCTGATAAATGAGGTGTGTGTCAACAAGCACATTGACACGAGTAATTAGATTAGAGAGGTGTTAGGATTTGAGTGTTATTTTTTCAATGGAGATGTGATTTATCATTTGTGTGTGTGTATTTGTGTGTGTGCGCGCGTGCCATGGTGTGTGTGTATGTGTGTGTGAATGTGTCACACTGTAACCCTAGATCTGCTGTGTGTGACAATGTAAACATTTCCTCATTCCTGAGATATCAAAAGAGTGTTGGTTTACCTCTGAGTTGTCCCACCTGTGCACAAGGTCATGTTTAAGACATGGCTTGAACAGACACACGTATACACACATACTCTCACTCACATGCCTACGATTATATACACACAGGGTTTGCCAATTGCATTCCTGAGAGCCGGTGATGAGTCTGGATGAAGTGAGCACATGAGGCATGTGGCTACAAGCAGAACAGCAGCACTGAGCCGCTCATCGCTGCAACGCCAGAGCCTGGGTGTGACTGCACACACACCTTAACTAAAATACTGTCACTGCCTGTGCTACTGCTGCGCCCATCACGAGCCAACTGTCTTCAGATTTTACTTTTTGCCATTTTAAGCCCAGACCTAAACCCATTTAACGCTGGTAAATAGTCAGGGTTATTTAAAGGCCTTTAGATACATTTATGGGTCTTTTCACATTGGTAAACCACTATTAAATATACCGAAAGGAAAATTT
>OMNV01001161.1:104575-115988 GCA_900303265.1 Brotula barbata | reverse complement strand
CCCCCCCCCCCAAAAAAGAAGGCAGTTAAATGAAAGATGTCTTAAATTTCTATAAAAATTATCTTAATTCAATAATAAGCAAATTTCTACATATTTACCCAGTGTGCACCTTAATACTTATGGTACCTTTGGATTTTTTTTGCTAATATCTAAAATAAAACAGTGTTTATGAAGATAGGCCTATTGGTGATTAACTACTACTAGTGTCATTATCTCGAAATCGGACATGTAAAGATGAACCATGCAAA
Source organism: Brotula barbata (assembly GCA_900303265.1). Taxonomy (NCBI): domain Eukaryota; kingdom Metazoa; phylum Chordata; class Actinopteri; order Ophidiiformes; family Ophidiidae; genus Brotula; species Brotula barbata. The sequence continues at coordinate 115,740 of OMNV01001161.1, read as the reverse complement.
AATCCTTAGCACAATAGTAGTGTATCCATAACTGCTGAAAACATGGAAAACTACTGTATATTGTTGAATCATCATCATCTCAGCTTTATATAATTGGTGGTAGGCGATGATTCTAGTCTTTTGTAATTCCATAAAAGTGATGCCAGTCTAAGATGATTTCTTTCTTTATCATTGTGTTCTGTGTCAGTGCTCTCCAGGCTGTGTAGAGGAATAATATTTCAGTGTCTTTGCATAGAATTTTATTTTTAATGTCAGAAAATACACAATATTAAAAATCAGTCACTTCGGCTTCTTAGGCTGCCTGCTACACCAGCTGATACTCTCCCACAGCATTAACAGTAGCGAAGATCTTGGTGCTTTGCAGCTCTACGAACTGTAGAGTTGTTGAGGATGAAAGAGCAGATTTCATACTGCCACCTTGTGGCGACATTGAGACCTGCAGTACTACAACATAGGTCTCCAATTCTGCATCAGTCTACACACAATAATCCAATGTAACAATATTAAAATGGAATTAAACAATTAAAAAATTAACTGACATATCGTATTTACATTAATGTTTAGACACTTTCCTTTGACCCAAATTTAGCTCAGGTGAATCCTCTTTCCATTCATCAGGTAAAACTTCAGTTTTGTAGCTTTAACGCATTTGCAGTTTTTGCTTTGTCATTATGGGGTATTGTGTGTAAACTGATGAAGAAAATGTATTTAAAACAGAATAAGACTAAGAGTAAGACGAAGTGAAATAAGTCAAAAAGTGAGGGTGTCTGATTCTCAACACTTTCTGAAGGCAACGTGTATAACTGCAATGTAGACTTGTAGATTTTAGACTTTCAGAATTCCTGCAGAAATAACAATAGGTTCTGCAATGTGATCCTAAAAGGTGGTGGCATTTCCATTAAATTAAATTAGATTGGCTAACTCATGTGACGCTCTGCCTCAACTGCTGACTCTTCTGACAGACTGCAGCCACAGCTGGATCGTCTGATGGAGTTACAGATGGTCCATCAAATCCGGCCGTTTTGTTTTTTTCTATCACCACTCATGAAATTAAATAATCATGTTAAAAACAGAAAAATAAAAGACATTAGAGATAAATAATTTTATCCAAATCCTCATTTTAGCCAAATGTGTTTTTACTTTTTGATCTTAGTCTTATTTACGGCATGAATTCTATGTGCACACAGTGCATTTCATAAACACATTGTTTGATTAAGAGGCTGCAGATTGCAGGTACATAAGATTAATAAAAGAAAAAGAAAAATTGCTTAAATTTTTGTAATTGTTTGCAAATAAAAGGGTTCACAGCAGTTCAGTGAGATCTATTAGAGGTTAAGGTTAAAATCTTCTCCAGTCACATGATTATTCAGTTAGAACTTAATCATGAACCTGCATTTAAGGAGATTTAATGCACAAAATGTGTTCCGATCCATGTCAGTGTCAGTTCACGTCAGAGCAGCCCTTCAAAGAGAGGAAATGACCGAGTGAGAAATGGTTCCATTTTTTTATTCAATGCTAACACATTATAAGAGAATGAACACATTGGCCAACAATAACTATAAAGGTGAAAATGTAATTTAATTACCTGTGGTCTGATAAGTGTAGTATAGTTCTCGGGCACGGCTGCACTCATTACTGTCGTGTAAACTGTAATTCTAGGAAATATGCAAGATATTAGACAATATCGGAAAACATAAAACTGATTTAGGAAGCCATTCTAACCTGTGTACACGTTGGATTGTTAACCCCTTAGATACTCTAATTCTTTGAGGTTATTTAAAAGTTGTTTGTTTGTTTGTTTTATTTAATGCACCTTTTCACTCTAGTAACCCTTTGGTAATTGAGTAGACCACATAGAAAAGGAAAAAAAATCTACAGATGGGGAAACTTTATGAAAAGGAACCAATTGTGGTTACCTGAGAACTGAAGAGATTAAAATATGATGAAATCTTAATATTGAGTGTTAAATGGTCAAAACTTTACACAGTTACTGAAACTCAACTATTGCAGCTCTTTAGTATTCTGCCTCCTATCTGCTGAACTTTGCTATTAAACAAAAGCCCATTGACATTACTGCTGAAGTGGGACAAAGGGACCAAGAGACATGCCAAGCACACAACTGGCCCATCTCTGCAACTGTCATGTGATTCATCAGCAGAAAAATGAGAACATAATGGACAGAGGACTTTTTCCTTACCCATTACACACTGGAAACAGCGACAAAACCTGAAGGGAAAGAGGTCAGTTACAAATCAACGAGTGAAATTTGGTCCCCCAACATGCACCATCATTGATTTATTATGTACACACTTGCCTGATAGAGTGTATCCCTGTTGATGTGATCTTGGCCTGTAGTGTTTAATGCTTTGTTGGCTACTTCCCTATGAAACAAATAACAACAGCTGGGTGTGTCACGATAAAAGTAATACCATGCATGCATTGATCCTGTTCCTGTTGCATGAATCACCTGCGATGATCTCTTGCCGGAGCAGGACGCCAGTGGTCAAAGTTCGTCTCCACTCTGAACCATCTTAAAGAGGAACACACGCATTTATTTTCCCAATATGTGTGCAGTGTCCTGGTGAATTCTGTTTGGATGTTTTTATCTCCGGTTTTATCCTACTGTCCGTTCACAGGATCCAGAGGCCAGATATCAGCAGGGCCGGTCCGGTCTCTGGTTATCACAGCTCCTTCCCCTGGTCTCACCCCACCTACAATGTAATAAACTCCTGTGATGATGGGGATTTTGGCAAGACGCATCACCGCATCCTCAAAGTTCTCGGCGTCCTCCAAAGTCTGCATGGGTTACAGACAAACCATCAGTTTCAGTTCCACAGAATTTCTACACAACACTAACTTCCCTAAACACACTCACCTCCCTCACCAACCAGCTGACCGGAGATCTTCTCAGCAGGAAGGCCGACACCACATTTTTCCACCAGTTCCACCAGCGCTCATTACCTGGTGAACGCAAACAAGCGTGAACACCTATAAATACCTGAACGTAGAAAAATGGCTGAAACAACGAAGTGTGGTCCTACCGCGCTGGTCACCAGACACAGTAAACTTGTTTGGACTCTGTCCTGTCCACAGGCCCACATAGCCAGCGAAGGACGAGCCACGATAAGCCACCTGGACGGGGAAGCCAGCAACAACTCAATGGACACATAAATATTTCATCCTTGAATCACAATGTGTATCAATATCAGTATTTGATACTTTACTTTGCCATTCTTGGTGAAGATCACATTGATGGTCAGATCTCTAAGAACAGGATGTGGATAATCGAGATTCCTGCCGTGGTATATGTGGCCATTTTTGTCCTGAGCTACAATGCTCGTGCAAAACCTACAACCACAAACGATTCTTTATTCACAGCATGGCAATAATGATGTTTTTCTCTAATGAATGTATTATGGACATACTGGAAGAGCATCAAAATCATACATACGCAGATAACTCATAGGCAAAGTTAAGAATGATGACGTCTGAGAGGCTGCCTCCAAAATGTGAAGCCATGCCGCGGATCTCTCCTTCATACGGCTGAGGAATGTATTTATCTAAGGCCATCACGACAGGAGCAAAAGCATGATGCACCCATTTTGGAACGGTAGAGCTAAAAGCAAAACAAAAACCAAAAAGAAATCAGTGAGCAGTCTGTCTTGCGCAAGGGAAAAAAGCCCTAATCCAGATTTCTGCTTCCAGTCTGGAGAGTGAACTGCCAATCCAATCCTACATCTCACTAAGATAAAACAGGCTGGAAAGTTTTTCTATAATAATTTGGGGTAATAACTCTTTACACTCAAATATCTAGTATATCTAACCATATACAATTAGACTAAACCACTTTCAGGAAAAATACACACTAACATTAATATGAACAGATTAAATAAGGCATTACATCTACATTGGGGTGCAAGACTGTTGGATGCAAGACAGCAAGTCATTCATATGGGGAAGTACAAATAAAGAATAAATATAAACATTCAAATCTATGCAAAACAATAGTGGAAAAGTTCTATGCAAAATTAAGAGAAATTAATCAAGACGGCTTTTCACTTTAACGATAATCTCATTTTGGAAGAATCACGGTTGAAGGTGGAGTTTAAATTTTGTGTGATTGCACAAGATTTTTTTTCATGTTTCCATCTTGTTTTAAATGTTTAAAACCCATTTAATGAATGGTGTTTGCTGCTGGTGTGTGTTCCATTAGATAATTTAGACAGCTATTGTTTGACCGCTCCATGACAATGTAATACAATCACAACTTTAACATTGTTTTCATACTCACTCGATAACATCCGCTGCAGCTTCCTTGAGGAAGGTGACGTTAAACACCTTCAGCAGAGGATTCCAGCGGAGTTCCGGAGCGTCATCCAGGTTGATGGTGATAACAGGTGGGGGGAAATCGGGCTCATCCGAGCTGCATGAAGCCGTGAGAACGAGCAGCAGCACCGTGGAGAGCAGCATCCTGAACTGCGACCACGGCATCGAAGCACCTCTGGACCCCACCGCCCTAAGTCCCCGCAGACGAAACCAGCAGCGTGACTTCCGTGGGAAGTCCAAGAAAAGCACGTGATCCATTCCAATGCAGCCGTGCGCACTCTTTCAGTGCTGCAGCGCCGCTCAGTGGATAACACATTGGATATAGTAGATATTTTAGGGAAGAGGAAAGAGGAAGCTCCTATAGTCATTTGTGTATATATATTTAAACACGTTTCATGAAAAACCCGTCATCATCCACGTGATAAAACAACAACAGACATCATCAACATAAGGTGCAAAAACCTGCTGCGTCCATGGGCACTGCTTGCTGGAGAGAGTCAGTAAATATGTGCAAGACAACAAAAAGAAATCTGGGAATAAAAGGACGCGGGCACCGGTTGAGGTGGCGCGCACATAGTGCCAGCAATCTGTTGTCCTCTCTAACCCCTAATCTAGGAAACGCATAAATAAATAATATATAAATATAGTGTTGCTGTTTGCCGGTTTTGAACGAATAGAGATGATCAGCCACTCAGAATTCAAAGTTGGGTAAGGCCCGCCTCTAGCTGAACATGATTGACAGGCCATGAAAACGCACCTGCATGATGATTAGTTTACCTGCGTGACACAGAGAGGAGGCGACCGGAGTTAACTAATTAATGAGTAGCATTAAAAAGTTAACAGTCAGTAATAATGTACCTAAACATGTAATCAATCAACACGAAATATAACCAAAGTAGAAACAACTGGGAGTCTATAAAGTCCCGTTTTCCTTTTCATCTATCTCGGTAAGCTAGCTGTATGATGCTAATGTTGCTACGTGTGCGGTTCTGATTGCTTACAGTGGTTTGAAGCAGTAATGCTAATGCTACTGAAAAAGTAACTATTTAACCCTACCATAGTTGAGGAGAATCATATTATACCATGTCGTTGTCTATTATTATTATTTTGAATATGGAAAGGTTGAAACTTAATAGTATTTACATTTTACTGTGGGGAATATGAGAGTTATTTCAGAGAGTTGGCTTTGTAAATATTAGCAGAGTCATATGTAACATCTATTCTGCTTACAATCTTTTTGACTCCTGGATTGAGGTCAACCTTGATAATATTGTCAAAATGGTTATGTTATTAGTTGTTGTTTAATCAGTGCTGTAGTGTACAATGGTGTCTGCCTGTATTAGTAATTAGTGTAATGTTGTACAACAAACAGACAAGACAACGTGTTTAAGTCCTGTTTTTTTTTTTTAAATCAAACAGGTCAGACCTTATGGACAGAGTGAGAGCCATTTTTGAAGATCCAATCCTATCGATGGCAGTGTGATTCTACCTGGAATGCAGAATTGACTCATCAAATACTACACCTGATGGTAGGTTGGTGCTAGTCACCAGCACTGCTACACACATCCACAAATTGTGCACTTTATTCCAAAAAACTGTCTCAGGAACAGTCACAAACTTTTTTGTTTATTTTGAAGGGCCCTTTTTTGTTTTCACTTTTGTTACTTAAATGTTGTGAGTCATGACCTGCACTTTTAATTACTTAAGTTTACATTTTGCAACTTACCTTGTTGTCTGTATTCTTTCGTCAATGGATATTACTGTTTATGTCCATTAGAGCCTAACTGATCTTAAGAGGTTGAGGCTGGCAAGTTTTTGCGAAACAGCTTAACATGTAAACAGCTCAACATGTTTGCGGTTGTCCTCGCAATTTATGGAATTATATAAAATCTGCGTTATGCAGATGACCACGTCAGAGTCCTTCAGTGCTTTGCTTAGGAGAGCCTCATGATATTCTGCTATACCTTGCATTAGACGGTATTTACAATCTAAGTGAGGCTTAAACTCTGTGTTGTGATTTATGTCGTCAAGTAGACAAGGAAACAGCCAAGCTCTGTTTGGTGTGTTTATTATGGAAATCCGTCTTGCTACTCTACTGTGCTCTGTGTTCATTTGTTGTAGTTTGTGCACTGTGTTGACAACAACCACCACCTGAGCGTTTATGGTGGTCTCCATGTGTCCTTTGGCAACATTGACTTCAGTGCAGGTCGTCCCACATCCACTTGGCAGACACATAATGATTCCTTACCCTTTGGAGCCCTTCGAAACACCTCTTAGTGCTATGAATGTAGTTCAAGATCTGCCATGCTACACTCAGCAGTAATAGAGTTTTGTAGGTTAAACAGCTCCTCTTTGTTTGTTCCAACCAGGAAGTATTAGTGGATTTTAAATGCTGTGTCACAATCTCGTGTCGCATGCACTGCCAGGAAAAGGAAACTAAAACTGTGTCAGAGACATGTCCCGAGGCACTAACCACTGTGCTAAGAAAAGATGAGCACACTGTGTCACCCCCTGTAATGATGAAGACCTGGGTGGCTGCCTATCTTGGCCATGCCAGGGTCCTCCATTGAGCCTGGGGATGCTTTGCTCCCTCAGGACCTGGGCCACTTGAATCATGAATTCTACTCTCTAGCATGAAATCCAGAAAGAGACTGTTCAATCATCAGTCCATGATCTGAAGTTCAAGTGTCTAATGGGTTATGCAGCACAACAATGATCCAAAAAACAAATACAAAGTCCAGCTTTAAATGTATCAAAAGAAACAAAATGAAGGTTTTGGAGTGCACAGCTCTCTCTTTAGTGGTTTCAGACGCATAGCAGCATTACGTTCTTTTCACGGCTTCACTTTTACTATAATACAAATCCTACAAGTCGAGAGTCCTCCTTAAAATGCTCTGTAGCAATGCAGCGTTTGTGCCACAAGGTGGCGATGTTGCTGCATTTCAGATCAAAGGCAGCAACTGCTACGCAGTGCTGAGTAAAGATACCGTGGAGTGGAATAACTTGACTGATAAGAAGACTAAAACAACAAACAACCTGCTGATTACAGGAAAAAGACTATATGGGATTTTCCAAATTGCACTTATCAACAGTGAAAATATTATCATTACTTAAACAGCGTGCCGTTATCTCAGAGTAGTTACATTTACCTTCCACAAGCCTTAAATATGAAAATAAATCAAAGAGATGCAGTCTCAAATACATCTCCATCGTGGGTCTTCAGTGGCCAAACACATTTTCTGCTCCTGTCCACACTTAATGTTGTTTACAGTGGCTGGCATACAGTCCATCAGCTCCAGGCATGGACACTTTATGAACTATGTGAGCCACGTTATTTAAAAAAATACTTGACATGTAGTTTTTAAGTATTTTTGCGTGTATTTAAGTTATATATTCTGTAATTCTGCATTTACATATTTCTATAAATGTTTTATTTTAAAATACAGAATTTAGTATAAAATACAGAATTTAGTATATTTGTGTGTATATATACAGTATACAGTATACCGTGGATACTCTGTTACAGAATTAAGGAAAATGTGAGCTCATGCCAACATTTTCCTTCGCAATGAGAAATGTTTAGCGGCTGTAATGGAAGATGCGCTATTGATTTACAGAGTTACCGCTTTATGGGTTATGTAAGTGTTACATAAGTGTGTGTTGTTATGAGGGGCTGTCAGGTTAGCTGACTACAACACATTTAAGCTGTTAGGTAGTGAAACACAATTTCAATAGGGAAAAGAGCTTTATTCATATTTAATATATATCAATAATACTTTATAGATAAAATATGTACAACAAACAACCTTGTGTTACATTTAAAAAAAAATCCCAAGTACCTCTTTCTATACAAAACTATTATTTCTATTGGAACATTACATTCACTCTTTGCCACAGACAAATCTAAAGCAAATACAATGAAATGTGTCTGTGTTAAATGAGTAAAGGCAACATCATGAACTAAATTCAGGCCTTAACATGATACAAATTGGGTTGACATAATGTGATGTACACATTCTCTAGGCGTACAGCAAATGACTACCTCAAACGCCCTGTGGTAACAACACAAACACTCAGCGGATCGCGTATCAAAAATAGAGATGTAAGAGTAATATAAACAAATTAATTACAAGACATTACTTCACAGGAACTCCATCTAGATGAACATATAACAATATGTCACCAAAAGCAAATTAAATCGCGTGTATGGCCACTCTTCAATGACGAGTGACACACCTTGTACAGTGACAACGCCCTGAATTCATACAGTATTAATAAACAAATGCATTTAGCTACGAGATCATTACTGGGTGAAAAGAGAAATGTCATCTCAGGTTGGAAATAACCAGACGTTTTGGTAACATTCTAAAGAATCTATCCCAAGTTATACGTAGATCCTCCAGTCACAGATCTACAGCAGGGTAATAATTCAAGCAGCATCTACAAGGAGTTTTTGTTCAAACTTTACATTCATTAAAGACTGGTGTGTGGTGGTAACAAAAGTTAGTTCAAAACTTTCGCGGTGGGCCTTATCTGTGCAGTACATTCTCTGACATTCAACACAGCGAAAACAAACCGAGCCTCAGAAAACCCCTCTCAAAATCTCTCCAACCCGACCACCTTCACAGTGTTTTAGAGCCTTAGGCCATCTGTAAGCCTTGACGTGGCCCCCAAACCAAAAGTCCCCTTTCAGTTTGTGAAAAGCTGAGTGATCATGGGGTTCTTTGTAACGGTCAGTCATTCAGTTCACTTTTGGGACTGCCGTGGTGTTGCCTGCCCTCCTTTCAATGCTTTCCAGGGGTATCCGTCGTTTGGCCCCTTATATTGAGAGGAAAAAACAGTTTATGTTCAGTTTCAAAGTCGCGCTAAGGACCCTACTTTCAGGCGTGCAGTAGGGGAGATGAGTCCATGGATGTCTGGTTGGGTACCGGAGAACCAGCCCTTGGGGACAAAACCACAGATGAGTGGACTGAATCTGGAGAGGCGCTCATGGCCGGGTACACGGCCGGCATGCCACCAGGATACCAGCATTTTTCCAGCATGGGCAGATATGCGGCGGCTGCGGAGGGGAGGAGGTAGAACGGCATGCAGAATGGCGATTGGTTCGGGGAGAAACTCACGTACCTACTAGGCCCTCCCTCAATTTGCCCCGAAAGAATGTCTTCTGAAGAGTCAGGTCTCAACTTCTTGGCCGGAGGCTTGTTGTCCTCCTGCTTGATGGAGGCGCCTGTCCTCTCCGAAAGAGCGCGCTTCACCCCCACCTCCCTCCTGAGGCATTCTGACCACTGCATTTTGGGATCGCGCTTTTCTGGCTCTCCCCCGTAGCCGCTGTCAGTGTCTGTGTCACTACCGCTCAGCTCCCCTGTAGCGCTGGGGTAAGTCCTTTGAATGACAGGCACACAGTTCTTCGCGTGGCCCTCGGTGACCCTGGGTGGCTGCCCTGTGGGATTTGCCGCTTTCTGCTGTGAGTGAAGGATGGAGTTCTCTGGATGCAGATTGACTCGATGTTGCAGGAGCTCGGCAGCGACCTTGTGGATGTGGCCGATGACACTGGACGGGGTCAAGTCCCTGCTGCTCTCCTGGCTGGCCATATACTGGAGGACTTCTTTAGCGCACAAGTCAAAGCCGGAACGGAACATCTCCTCGCCGCTCTCTGTGCTGTCCCCATGCTCACCTGGTGGATTAGAAATGCAAACTTTAAATATTGCTCATTTTGAGCGGTCTTAAATCTAACAAATCGTATGGGTTCGGTCTTATGAGATTGGAGAAACGTCTTTACTCAAACTTACTAAGTTGCAGGTCCTTCTGTAGTGCCACAATTTTCTGCCGCTGCTGCTCCAACAGGCCACTCAGGGCTTTCACATGCTTGAGAGTGAGCTCAAGCACCACGGCTTTCTCCAAATGACCCAGCGTCTAAAACAGGAAGACCTTCGATAAGCATGTTGATCTTTCTTATGTAACACATTCTGCAGGCTGAACAGAGGACAAGCTCAACACATGCTCTCACACACGCACGCACTCGGCAACAAATAACAACATTTTTAGACATCTGAAGCCTGGAGGGGGCTGAACAGACTGTTGAGCTGTCTCAGATTTTGTTGCTATTAGCAGATACACCATATGTAGAAGATAATACTCACTGTGAGCTTCAGATGTTCTGGCAATAAATCCTTGAGCTGGGCAATGCACTCGTTGATTCTGTCACGTCTTTTCTTCTCAATCAGCCGGTGTGGCAACTTGTATGTCTCCTGGAGGTGTTGGTAAAATAAAAAAAATCATTACACTCAGTTCAAACTATCAAGAACAAAATAAATGTGTTATAACAAAAATAATAATACAATTACCTTGCAATCATCTCCGCGCTTCATCCCTCTCCTGGGTTTGTACAGATAGAAGTCCATCCTTTGGAGACAAATTAGAACAAAATTAGTTGGAGTTCAGACTAAAAGTAGAATAAAACAGAACAGAAGATAGTTCCTTTACCCCTGCATTTTGGTTAAATCCATTGCTGGGTGTTTGGGCATACAGGGAGGCGGTTGCGCACTTGTAATACTCTCCATGACTCCAAAGTCGAGAACCCGAAAAATGACTTAAAGCAGCCTGCAAATGGTACAATTTTGTCAGTGCAGGCACGAGTTAAAGAAGCTTCAAAATGAAGGGATCGCAGACGAAAAGAGTAAGAATCCTCTGGCTCGGCTTCAGTGTTGTCACCCTGACGTCCGGACGCTGTTGTGATGTTAGGAAGCTCAACTCAATGTGTGAGGGCTGGGTGGGTATTTGACTACGTGTTAAACCCTGTGACTGCAGGCACGTCTCTCTCTCTCCCCCTCCCTCCCTCC
>OMNV01001161.1:34192-104555 GCA_900303265.1 Brotula barbata | reverse complement strand
AGTCTCTCCCCCCGCCTGCCTACTGTCACATGAGCCTCACGTGTTGGACGGCGCTTTCAACTCCTCTCCCTCTGCTCCCTCTCCTCCGCGCTGCTGTAGTACAACCCTTTTCAGTAGTAGTACTCTTCCACCGGGCCCAGGTCCCGTGTTCCACCATGCGCCAGGGAACGACTTGATCGTGTTTACACGGAGGGAAAGTAGGGCAAAATCCCAATAGTCTTTAAAAAAAAGTGTTTCGTGGTATGTTACACTGATAAACAGATTTCGACACCACTCATACGAACACCGACACAAATAAAAGCGTTGTGGTACATTACGTCAGCTATAAAGATTTTTATTATATATTAGCGAGGGAGTAAAAGCAATAAAGCAAAGTCGGTACACGCCATAAAGTGCCAGCAGTGTTAACAAAACAGCAGCAATAACAACGACTGACGATAATAATAATGGGTTTCGGGTCAATATATGTTTTTATCAAGATAAGATAAACGTTATTGATCCCACGCAGGCGGAATCCACCATTGCCATTAATTTTACACTTAGTATTACTCATGAACCGATGAATGTATATATATGTGTGTTTCTATATGGGATTATAATATCAAACATATTGATAATCTGTGAATCTGAAATTCAAACGAACACGACGCTTCAAATGTGCGTGGTCTGTAAGCACCGAGGCTTCCCGCATTCTGTAGCCGGCGTGTGAGGCGCTCAGCGCGGACACGGTGTAATTTCATATGTACCCTGCCGCCGCTGCACGTGCCGCCGTGCCTGTACCGGTGCGATCCAACCTCCCCCCACCGAGCACGCGGTCACGTTGAGCTCCTCATGGTCGGGGGAGGCGATGACGTCACCCACCCAAACAACCGAGAGCAGCCGATGGCACGATTGCTACCACGCGCCGCCGTTCTGAGCGGATGATAGAGAGAGAGAAGGGGAGGGGGGATGGCTCCTACAGGCTGTCTTTCTTTTTGACCAGTCTTTGTTTTATTCTATCATAAATCTGAAAACACGACGGAAACATCTAATACTGCCGACTCATGTCGATGGATATTGGAGTGTGTATGTGTTCAATATAAAGTGAACGTCAAAGTTAATGGACAGGGGTGCACGTAGACATTGTGAGGGCCAAACCGGTTCAACTTCCCACCCACTCTGCATGAAGTCACGCTCTTTATCAAATAAATGATAAATTATACGAATTATTTATTAGCAGAAAACATCTCTCACCATGAATACTGACAGATGCCGCAACCAGCTGCTGTTTTATATTACACACGTGCAAATGCCAATCCTCCCCAAACCAATGACAAAGAAAATGAACATTACTGAGATGGGTTTTTTTTGTTTGTTCGTTTTATATATTGTTTTATATGAAATATCAGAATTTCACAAGACAATACGAGTTGTTTTTAATGCCCTTTCTCACTTATTAACTACAGGCGTCTTCAGTCCTACTGGCTGGTGGAGGCGGATTTGGGATCACTCACACCACAGTGTTACCTGAGAGTCCCTGCCGTCTCATCGTGGGCAGGTGAGTACCACCGTGATCACATAAATCAAGCCAAATGCACCAGAAAACACTTAGGAAGTGATGACAGGAAGACATTGACATTGTGGTTATCTCACGAAATTTAGAAGGAATCAACTGCGCGATGCCTTCCTCATGTAACGTCCTTAAGGTCTCCCCTCTTGAGTCAGGGCTTTCTAACTCCATCTCCCCCTTCGCACACCAGACCCGCTCTTTTTTCTTTACTTTTTTGCATGTTGAAATTTATTTTTCTTTAGACTGCAGAAATTACATTGTCATTTTGAATTGATCAGATGGATAAACAGAATGGCTCTCGCTGTAGAGCCCAACATGCATTTAAAAAAAAGCACAGCCATCGAGGCCTAATATTAGAAAACAATGCTCTCAAGGAAAATCAAGCCATTGTAACAGGAATACAAGTAGGAATGGGCAAAATCACAAAAGGCAATCAGTGTAATAGAACGTCAGTTTGAAGACGAGCTTAGCTCGGTACTAAATTGTCTGTAGGAATTTTTTGCAGGAAAGCCCCCGGCTAGTAATGTTCACATTAATGTTAATTTGCAGCATTAGCATCACCTAGGAAAACACACAGTGTGTGTGTCAGTAATCAATATATGATCAGTAAAATGTTTTTATTTTATTTTATTTTATTTTATACTCAACATTTAATTTCAATATTTGTCCAGTCAGAATTATTTATTATTAATTAATTTCTGATCAAAATATCAAATGTATTTTTTAATGTCAGAATTTTGTGTTCCGTTGTGAAAATACAGTATAAAAACCATGCTGGATGAGTCATTGTAAATGACTTGAGCCACATGTGAATAATCAGTAGTTAACTAATATACATACAGTATGTATATATTTAATATGTATGTATTCTACAATTAGTTAAGTTACAGTAAAACAAAATAAACACAGTACAAAAAGTAAAGGATAATTAAATTAGTTTTAATAAATAATTCTACTTTAATATACAAATTGACAGTAATTGATTTTTTATTTGTCATATAACCTATTTCTCAATCTAGTTTTCTATACAAAAGCAAGGACAAAAGCAGCAAACGTTATGCACATAATACAAAAAAATCCTATAAACTGTAAAACTTCAATGCGGTAAACAGCACATGAACATAAACATTATTGACTCGGCACCACAGATGTGTACCAAATGTTAAGACAAAACCAGGCACAAATGGAAAGGTTCCTGAACACAGGTGTAATTATACTAATGACATTTATTAGAAGTCCCACAACTCTTGAGCAAATTATAAAATCTAGAGGGCTATTGCAGAAAATAGCCAAAAAAGCCAAACGGTCTAAATTTATTTTCCAAACAAATTAAGAAAGCAAATTTATCAATAAGTTACCAGTGAGATACGATGCTACTGAATTTACAAGTCTAGGAATCTATATTTGTGTATATTGTAATATTGCTCTCACACAATACACTATCCCTACGAATTATGCATTTTCTTTAAAGAAATAAAATTTTAAGTAAAACTAGTTTTACATTTGTGTAAATAAAGACAAACAACAACTCATATTTTACCCAAGGAGAAAATTGGACAGGAACATTGGTACACATTCAGAAAATAAATGATTTATCAACAAAACAATGAAGTTGCATAATTAACTATGAATATTGCACAACATTCAAAAATAAGAAATTTAATACTGTTTGTTATGCAAGGAATATAAATACAAATAATAACAAAATAATGACAAATGAGATTCTTCCTGTCCAGTCTGCTCTGTGAGATTTCCAGGTTCACACAGTAAAGACTGTGCGTTAACAAATCCATTCCAATTCATTTCTACATAGAAAACATTTGGCACCGATTCCAGGTGGACTGAATAGGACGGGTGGGTGGGTATCACTATATGCCTACAGCTGTGTGGGGTAGAGCTACACATCAACTTATGACTATGTATGATACAATTTTCCCCTACGGCTACACTCAGTGCAGTATACGTTATGTACAACCTAGAGACACACACAGCTGCTGTGGAGCCGCTTCATGGCTTGCTGTGTTCGAGCACATGCTAATGCTAGGCGGGCTGCTGGGGGTTGACGTTCATGTGCTGAGGATGTCCCAATAGGCCAATCCGCTGTTTCTGCTTCCTCTGCTCTGTCATCTGAACAACATAAAGAAAATTTTAATATACGGTACCTCTGATGAATTGCATGTCCTCTTCCATATGAGTACAAGCCAACAATGTCTCCGCTCTTAAGTACTACTCCTTAAATCGAGAAAGACTAACAAATACTATGCAGTAACAAAGTGAAAATCTGTTCATCTCATATACACCATCGCACCCATCCAGAGTAGGATGTCCTGCAGCTACTGACGTAAGCTGCAGAATACAACTAGTAAAAATGAAACTCAGTCAAAAGATATTTCAGTGATAAAGCAAAGCACATGAGTCATAACACAGATGTTAACATTTATAACAACAAGAACATGTATGCCTTTTCTGTTAAGTATTAAGGTTAATTAACATAAGCCACCCTTTGCACCCAACACTGAAACAAAACATCAAAAGTGAGAGAAAAGAGTGGTCTTGTAATGAGTGTTACGCGTGATATAATTCAAGTTAGAAAGATGTGGTGGGAAAATATTAAAACACATTAACCAGGCAGTAGTTAGACTCTCAGTTCATAATACTTTGATCTTTGTTCCTATCAAATTATAAATGTGTAATGTGGAATAGAGTGTAAACAATAATACTGTGCCCTTCAAAGCTTTCAGAAACAAAATAATCGTTTCCCTGTCTGGGTCAAAATGTCTCAATAACACTCACTTCCTCACAGATAGTTCTCATTTAACTGGCAGGCTACAGTTTTTACATTTCTGGTTTACTAGAAACCTCAAACTGGTTGTGTAATTTTAGAGGCTATTTCATTTTATGCTCAACATCCACACCACCTAAAATTTACATAACGTAGCTATAGGAGAAAGGTTATAAGTTAATGTACTTTAAAGGCAGGCGACTTAATCAAAAGCAGATAACCGGGATAGATAAGTCAATTCAAACAGTTCATAACGTCCAGAAAGATGAAAAAGCTAAAGAAAATGCATACTTCAGTTTAACTAAAATGGCCCTTGCTCAATGATGGAAATAAAAATCAGGTTGTGTGTCTCATGAGCTGTGTTGTGAACTATGAGTCATTGCCTTATGGATTTAGTAAGCACAGCATCTAAAGGGCAAGAAGCAGCAAACAAACAAACCGTGAGCAGCGTTTGTCACTGTATTTTCCCCCACCATCAACTCAGAAACATAAATCTCACCGCATCTTCAGCTGTGTCTACCGTTTAGTATTAGTATTTGGCATTTTAACCAACCTGCTCTTTGAGTTCTGTCAGCTGGCCCGATAGGTTGGATACCAGTTTCATAGTGGATTCCAGTTTTTCTTGCAGATTCCTGATCTCATTCTGCTCCCCGTCAGCGTCACTACTGACCAAAGACATGGCCCTCATCCGTGGAAACCAGTCCAGGTTGTGCTCCTAGTCAACAGAAATTTGGAGATTTAGTATAATGTAACATTATTACAGAAATACATATAACGTTCTTTGTATGCTTTTCTTATTTGTGATTTTTGTAGGAAGTACCTATTAAGGAGAAAAAATAAATAAATAATAATATATCACATGTAGGTTCCTAAATTAAATCTCTCAAATAATTTGTTGAAAACACAATCCTTCTATGCAGCTGGCAGGGCCTTTAATCACGAGGGGACTTTCCGTATTAGAATTGCGTGCATTCTTGGGAAGCCGTTAGTAAAATATCACACATACTGCGAACATTGTTACTATGTATTGTTATCATGACTCCCTGTCATTAAATTATGACAGTTTGAAAAAACGGAAATTTACAAAAAGATGTACACTAAAATGCGGGACCAAATTTCCCCCATTGATTAATGCACACAGCACAGAAAAACAGACAGTTCTCCAGCTGTCTAAGGGAGAGCTCTTAGCAGGAGTAAATAGAGAGTTAGAACAGAATGAAATATTTTTCAGGCTAGATGATCTTTGGCACAAATGTCTACAGTATATATTTAGAAGCAAACAAGGTATATTTAGATTCATCGTGCTGGACAGGAATCTGGAACGATGGTGGGCATAAATTTGAAAGTTCTTATGTTACTGGTTTCATGTGTACCTGGTGATATGATAAATACCCTAGTTAAGGAAATATAACAGCATTTTTTAAGAGAAATAATGATTGGAAAATCCTCTCATTGTGATTTCAAAACACTTTGATGCATAAGCAAATCTGACAATGACATAAAAACCAACAGCAACCTGGTTGGTTTGGTTCAGGTGGGGCATGTAGCCTGAAGGCAACAGCTACATTTTTCCAGCTTCTATCTTTCCCTGCACTTGACCGCAACGTGCTGTGGATCTTGAGCACTGTCTAAACCTGCATGCAAGGCAGCCCACATCATGTGAACACAACCACTTGCAACATAAACACTGTCACGTACCCTGAAAAAGCCTCCATTAGAATAATGTCTTGTCATGCAATGTGAATAAGTGAATAGATCACTGGCCAGTAGCTACACTGTGCTGTAGGATTGGGCTAGAAAAGTCCCTGGTTTTCAGTGGTTGAGCTGGAGATGTGGGGTCTAGTGAAGTGGCCATCAAAACCACAAACCAGTTCTGGGTCAGATGGGAGCCAGAGGGGAATCACACAACAGTAAGATAATGGAAAGCGTAGTCATTCTGAAAGGAGGAGACAACTTCTGTGTGCAAGTTCCACTTCCTGAAAGCAGAAACACAGGCTGTGTTTACGTAGTGTACCTGCCTGACTCACCCCAAACAAACACGACCCATCTCAAACCTTTTTTCTATGAAAGTCTTTGATGTCTCATACAGATAAAATTATTACAGAATCAGTTTTTATTAAACATCACGGTATGTCTCGCGCTTCTCATATTTTATGCCAGATGAAATATACAATCCACTTCTCCTTTTGAGTTGTGTGGAAATTAAAAATTGTTTGTTGGACAGTTCTGTCAGCATCAGCCTGGTGTGCTTTCCATCTCCACTGTTTACAAATGAAAGCACTTCCAGTAAACCGAGAAGTACTGCCACAACTTAAGACTCTACCTCACGCTTGTTCAATGGAAATGACGGAAGTACATTTTTCATTATTAAAACCGCACGAGCCAAAATAGAGAAACAGGATGCACTGTGGTTAAAGCACCAACAAAAAAGCGTCACAGTCACGCCACAAGCCACCTGACTGCCCACTCACTACAAATATAATAATAAAACAAAAGAAATCCCCCAAACCTTCACTAACTCAAACAGACATGGGTACACAGACATATTTAAAAACAGTTTTGATTGTTTGTGGAGGCTATCAATAGGTTGGGGAATCTTATATACAGTAAAAATAAGGGCAGCGATAAATGTGTGGAAGTGAGCGGAGCCCAGCATCCTCCATTCACACCTTCTACGTGACATTTCACCCAGAGCCCTCCACCATTGACGTCAGTCCCAGTCATTGTCGTAATAGTGTGATTTCAATCCCCCTTTTCTGTCCTCCTGCTTCCTCCACATTGCTGCAGCATCAAATAAAATGAAAGACAGTGGGCAGGAAGCAAGTCATAGTAGAGCAAAGATTGACAATAAAAATGAAAGAAACAGATCATGCCTATACAACTCAACACATTTGTCCTTAAATTCAAAGTAATTCAGACTTTTTAATGATTTTTCTAATAGTTACAGATATCAAGTATGTGGGTTGTCCTATTTGAATTGATTTATGTTTTACTGTCTTGTGTGCTGTACTATTTTGTAGGTTATACATACAAGTAAATCTCATTTTTCCCCATCTATTTATATTCATGCTGAGGAACTGAATTGTAAATCTCAAGTTCAGTTCATTTTGGCTCAAATGTCCCCAACGACATACAGTGAAAGCAGTGTGGAATACTTCTCTGTACTTTAACTAGAATTTTCATTTAAAGTAAAAACAAAGTTCAATAAACAATACTAATCCTTACACAGTTTTCTATATTTTCATTACAATATATGCATAAATGCATAAAGAGAAATGGGAACAGTCCCTATCAGTTGGTTCATATGACATCTTTTGACTTAAGGATTTTTCACATTTTGCGTTGTAGTTTTGTATACACTGTGTGTTGAAAAGATTTATTAACGTTATATTGTAGGGCTGAAAATTATCTACAGGTAGTAATAGCAGGTAGACTATCTGAAAAGATCACAAACCATAGATAAAAGGAGATTACAGAGAGAAGCTGTGCGGGAAATGGAAACTTTGTAGATGACAAAGTTATGCAGAAAGCTGTATACAAATGTTAAGGATGGCTAGGCCAGCTGATAGGTCAGTGAGGTTTTTCACACCATGTGTTTGTCTCTGCCCTTAAACCTGATGGGTGTAACATACCCTTGACAAACTCATTTGGGCTCAGTAGGGTTTAAGGTTAATGAGAAAGAGGATAGGGTTAATCCCAAATCAGGTGATTCCTCACAAGACTGAGTGTAGCAGATCAAGGCAAAAGGCAACGAACTGGGCTAAATGGCATCTAATGAGAAACTGTGTCAAACAGCAGCGCAACTGTGTCAGGGAAGTTAAGTAACCACTTAAGAAGAAGGGGTTTTCCTTTGGCAGTTAGAATTCTTATGAACTGCTTACCAGCTACAACTACAACGCAAGCAACATTTTAAATTGAAAAGCCACAATTAAATTAATTAATCATAAATGACTTAATGTGTCCGATATATTCCTCTTGGTTTTTGATTTTTGGTCATTACTAACATTTAACTCTATTTTTTAGTTTAGTTTTTTTTAATCACACTCCCTGAATTAACATTTGATCATTAACAAATGTAAAACAATTTTAAATAAGAGAAATAGCTCCTGTAATGTCTTTATTGTCATAACTGTAACATAACAGAATAGAGCACAGCAACCCATATTTAAATGCAGGAGGAAGAACAGGGCAGAGCGAGGGGATGACACGCAATAAGAGGCTCAGGTCGGAATCAAACCTGTACTGCCGCAGTATGGGCATACACGTTATCAGTTGAGCCACCGCCCTAAAGTGTTTTTGTTAGTCCAGTTGGAAATCCTGCACATCTTTATTTTTGGTTTGGCATTATGCCAGCTACCTTTATACTGATAAAGCTGATTGTTGTACTGTTGTAGAAATGTAGATGAGTTGAGAGCTAAACAACATTGTTTCTTGCTCGATAATAATCAGATCTGCGTGTGGCATCATACTTTTAGAGATCTGCTGAGTGAAACCTCTGTGTGACAATTAAAGCGAGGTATGTCTGCTGTGGGGATTAAAATACAAATGACAGGCTCCGTCTGAATGTTAATTTCACATTCACAAAGATGAGTGAGGTAATAATACTTTGAAAAGATTCAAGGTCACGGAGGCAGGGATTACATTATGCAGCCTGCCGGAGTAGTTTAGCCGGGACAACTGGTGGAAAACAAAGTCGTGGTTGAAATCAAGACAGGCCCTGATTTATAGTACTAATGTGTGTGTAACTTTACGTCACACATGAATCATTGTCTGAAGTAGCTTCGGTTATTTTCAGTTGAGTTGATGGGTCAACAGGTTTGAGTTTGCTCAGAACAAACATACTTAACCAACCATGACACTTACTCATCAGTAAAGACATGAAAGATTATTGGTTCTTACCCTGATCATTTCAGCCACATAGCTCTCGGGGCCAGTGTACTCTGTAGAATCTTTCACCTTCACCAGGACGATGAAGAACAGGTAGTGCCACATGTTGTGCTCTACTTTAATGTGCTCTTCAAAGGTCACGGTCTTGTTGTCAAACTTGTCCCTCTCCAAACCTAGAAAGAAAAAGACAGAGTGAGAGAAACTGAACTGAGAACAAACACATGGCATGGCAGTAGTGAATTATTCCCTATGGTGACCATTTTCCCCTTAAATTCAAAGTAATTCAGGATATCAAAACTATTTTTCTAATAGTTAAACATATTAATCTGATTATATGTGGCTTATGTTATTTTAATTGATTTATGTCTACCTCTGTGTTTCATGTGCTCTTTTTTATGTTTTATATACACACAACGCCCTTTTTTTTTCTTCTTTTTTTATTGGTGGACCGGCAGCTGCCAGTGCTGTCCAGTGTTATGGGAAACACTGAAGTGTACAAGCATCAAGAAGCCGAGTAAGTGATATCAAATCAAATATTACCTCATATTTTTTTATTTACAAAAGAATTATCACCTCGATAGCAACATGTACCACAAAGCAGCAAGAGTGACTCAACGAAACTGATCGTGACTGTGATGTAACATCAGTGAGTGACTATAGTTATCAAGACGACCAGTGTCTGAGTGAGTGTACAGTCTGATATGGTCAAGACCCATATGGCAACAGGAACAAACACCTCTCCTCCACAACGGCACCTATCATGACTAATCAGACATTCGGGGAAGAGGAGGCGTTGTATTGTTTACACTACCCAGAAAAAACAGCCCCCATCTTGCAAAGCATCCTGATGCGAACTTGCAAGACAACAGTGGCATGCTCGTGCAAGACGGGTTAGACCAAACCACTCATTAGATTATATTGTTTCTGATTTCTTTATAATATGCTTACATCAGTATCCGATTGTCCCCACTACACTGCAGGCCTTCAGTTAGACAGCACAACATCAAGTACAGATTGCAGGTTTGACTCTGGTAGACCATTGAGGCATTCCTATATATAACATCTGACCTGTCAAGTGATGGGAAAAAAATAACTTCACGAGACAAAAGTCATGAGTCATCCCTTAATGCAGATGTTGTCTTGTGTTGGCCTTAAACTGGGATTGCAGCTAGAATGGCTCTAATCAGTCATTTTAGGAAAAATAACTGGATCAGGGCTCAATTATTGTATTCCACATCTTCCTCTCAGTAACATCCTAGTTGTTGTCTCCTCATACATAACTGCATGCCTAGTCATTCAAGGAGAGGGTCTCACTCTGGTTGCTTCAATCACAGGTTGTTGTTTTCTTTCTTTAAATGCTAAGGTTTATTATTTGTAATACCGGGCTGAGAAAATATGTTTCTCTCTGAAATTTCTCACCACAAATAAAACATGTTGTCTTCAGGATTTCCTCCTTCTTCTGCTTCTCACTCCTTAGGTCCGCAAATGTATCAATGATGACACCAAAGATGAGGTTGAGGACAATGATAATGACCATGAAGAAGAACAGCAGGTCGTAGATTACTCTGGCTGCAAACAAGGGCTCCTGTTGAAGGTGAGGACAACAGTGTTGGAAAAATAGCTAAAGATGACAATACACAGTAGGTTCCTGACAGCTTCAATCTCTACCACGTTTAACTGTTACTAACGTGTTGGCAGAAGAATTGCCAAATGGTCAAAAACCCTGACTTGAGTATGACAAAATGTATTGATAGTGTTCATGCATGTAAATATATATATATATATATTAATGTAACTAATTTATTTTTGAAAAATAGCTGTGGATTCAGCTTTCGGTGGGATCTTAGCATTTAATCAGTGGGACTTAATGAGTGTAGGGCTATGTAAGGTTGTACATTGGTTGTGAAAATCTGTCATTCACTGTATGCACAAATAAGTCATACTGCTTCACCCTCTACAATTATGTTTGATTTTGCATCCTTGTTCTTTGTACCTCCTTAGATGGCTTCCGCAAGACATCCCCAACGCCTCCTCCACTCCTTAGGCCATGACTCAATACTGTGACAATGCACATGAGCAGGGACTCACACGATCGCTCCTTGTCCTCAATAACCACTGCTGATGGCTGGGTGGCAAGGGCAGCTATGGAGATATGACAATTAGCTGATAAAATAAAGTAAAATAAATTACTATCAAATGCAAATCCTAACTGCATTTCCCACTGACACTGCCCTTAAGCCTGATTTTGCGGGGAGAAATGACCACTCTTAAATTGAAGCATTTATATGATTCCTAAGATTTTAGTATTGGATCAACACCAACCATAATTAAGCAGCTTGGTGGCGATGGATAATGAAGCTGAGACGGTCGGGCCCCAAACAGTTTGAGGATTCGACATGGTTGGTCAATCAATTTTAACCTGTATTCACACCAAGGTCAGCAGGTTTGAGAGAAGTAGCTGTTCATGTGTAGTCCATTAGAAGTCTACGCCATCACTCAGTGGACCTGTTGACCTGCTAGTGTCTTTGGATATTAATTCCTGACCTTTCCACCCAGGGCCCCCAATATCAGGTCTTAGCCTGGTTCCCTGAGACATATAAGCAGTCTAAAACCCCATTGTTCCACCCAGGTCCCTGAGAGTCTCCGGTTAACACAGCCAGGTCTAATCCCAAGACTATGCAGTCACCGAGATTTACAGCTCAGTAAGACTGGGATGAATCTCCTCTGGCTGAGTCAGGGGTCCATAAGGACAGAAAGACATTCACATTTTTCTGTGTGAATACACACACACACACATACACACACACAGAGTCATGCACAGCCACTTGAATGTTATAAGACATGCATGGGCTGACACAGGGATTCAAGCTTTAAGAACCCAATGACCCTCTTCTTCACACCCCACTCCAGTCACCCACACATTCATCGTTGGCTTTCAATTCACTTACCATCCATCATGGTCTCTGATGAACAGTTCTCCCCATTTTCTTTTTGACATATTCCAGACAGTAACTCTCCCACCATACTTGTGCCATGGTCTATTTATAGGAGAAAAGATATAGTATGGTGTCACTGTGAGATGATACAATTTTTAATAGTTTGAGCTGTTGTCTTAGTATTTCTAAAAACATATTGTGCAGTAACAAATATAGAGTGCAGTGAAATAAGACTTTACAGAAGTTGAACATTTTTCAGACATTCACTGAGTGTTTGTGCTCCAGAAAAACACATTTCAGTTTCTTGACACTGTGGGTCTGTGAGGTCAATTGATTCATGTTCATTCCAGAAAGGAAATGCAAACCTGTATTTCAACGCACCTAGAGTTTTGTTGGGTATCTTGTCCACAGCCAATATGAAGTCATCTTTAAAGAAGATATAGCCCACAATGGAGAAGAGGTAGACCAGGATAAGAGCCAGCACAGCTGTCAGAACAATGGAGCGGCCGTTGCGAGTCACACTCTTTATCACGTTTAGCAGGGTTTCTTCTCGGTAAACCAGATCGAAGAGCTGGAATAAGGAAGGATTCAGGATTTTTGTATGCCAGCCAATAAAGGCAATAATGTAGATAAAGGAAGGTGGAACGTTGATATTACAGATAGTGTGTGCACAGCTGAGTCTCATTTGGTACAGTCTGATATTTTTACAGTAAGATACAGTCAGACTTTCACTTTCCTATAAGGGAACGTTGCCTTTCTTTACATCTCAAACTCATTGTCAAATCTTTGATGAGTCATTATTTTACACTCTAGATATCTACACTTGTTAGAAGATAAATGCACCTGTATGACTTGTAGTCAAACACAATAAATCCATTTATAGTCATTATGTCTTTATGTCCTCTTTACATCAAGTTGGACCATGTCTCGTGAATATAATATATCACCACTTTTACTTTCAATTGTGCTTACATGAACGAGCCCAGATTAGTTTAGGTATATAAAGTATGTCTGTGTGTCTTGAGTGCACGCACCAGCAGGCTGTAAAAGAATACATGGACAAAGACCCCCATGGTGCAGATAATCAAGTAAAGGAGGTGGTACAGGAACTCCACATCCATGATCATCGCTTTGTAGCCACGCGTGAATGTTCCACGGTTCCCCACAAAGCTCATAAGGAAGATCACCTTGTTACACAACTGGAGAAAAATGACAGAGAAAACAAAGAAGAATGGTGTAATGAGATAAGATTATAAAATATATATATATTATATATATATATACAGTATATATACACAAGAAAATATTTCTATTAGTTATTATGGGACACTTCAGCTAATTCAATGTTGAACAGTGTGACTCGGTGTATTAAGTTATTGTGGTTTTGTATTCAGTATGAGGTGTAGTCTAACGTTATAGTTTATAACTTATAAGACACACTTACATTAAAACCACCCAGCAGTAGCAGTGTAGGTTCCAGGCCTACAGAGAATATTAGGCGCAAGATGGTGGAGGCAATGAGCGCCCGGATACCATGAGGCTGAGGCAAAATGATGACAATAGCCAGGGACACCAGCATTGCCATCCACAACAAGGCAGACAGATGGGGCTCCAGGGTACCTGAGGAACAGGGGGTTTTAAATTAGTTAATTCTTTCACATTTACTAGAGCAAATTCACAGTTAGCAGCAACGCACTTAGGAGTTGTGTAATTTAAAATACCGCTCCAGTGGCTGACATTGTAGAGCCCACGCCACATACAGTATCTCAGCGGCAGAGGTTCGATTCCGTCCTGTGCCATTTGCTGCATGTCATCTCCTCTCTCTCCTGTCCTTCCTGTCTATCTCTCTACTATATGCATCATAATAACGCAGAAATGCTATCTAATAAAATAAATATAATTTTAAAACTTAAACAGATAAAAGATAAACAGCAACCTTTGGTTCTAAGTTTTCTTCTTTGGTCATTCTCTAGCTTTTAATCGTTATGACCATAAAAACACACAAACTCACAAACACACACTTTACGTTACATGACATCATTATGGAAGCGGTTGATTGTTTGAGGTACATATCAGGTAACAAACAGACTTATGACTGATGACGACTTATCCACCAGATACGAGTTGTGTTTTGCACAATACAGGACCATGATATAATCCAGCAACTGCAAATACATATAGTAATCTAATCTCCAACACGATCTTTGTTAGTGTGCATTGCTTTTTATCCAACAGAGTCTGTGACTAATCGGTCTTTAGAGTCAGCAAAGAATTATCATGTGGTCACTTAGCTGTAACTCAATGTCAAATGCTGTGTGCAACAGACTGTTGACATTACTTTGTTAATGTTAAAATTCAAAAGTTGTACAATCAGGTTGTCTTGATTTTGAGTACTAGGAGAACACTTCTTTTTACGTCTCTGTATGCTCAGCCTTCTTTGGCTTCCTTCACATGTCTACGTGTACAGATCAAATGACAGGTACTAGTTACATAACCCCAGTTGGCTAAAAATACACCACCTTTATCTAAAGTAATCAACAGTCATCCAGAAGTCATCTCAGGTACTGCATCATAACAGCCAAGAGTTTAGAATTGGGAGCCAACCTAAGTATGGCATCGTGAACCTCTCTCACCAACACTCTGAGGCCATTCTTCTGACTTGCTGTCTCATTAGCAATGAGGAAGAGTGATCAACATTTATATCTTTTTGCACAACAAACTATTCTATTACTATTCTGACAGTCTCATAATTTGCAGCACAATGGGGATTTCCTTTATTGTTGCTTTATCACAAGCTCCCCAAAAGGCCATGGCACTCTGACTGCTGCTGCCGTGAGCACACATGGATTAAACAGCTAGCTCAGGACTTAATCTGGAGCTTCATCAACAGCACTGTACAATGTACACACTGTACAGACAGAGGTAAAGGTCAGGACATTCCCTTTTGATTTGTTTTCAGTCAGAAGCCGAGAAAACGGAGCAAGGTCAAAGATTCAGCGCTGGGGTAATGTATGAGAAATACAGTATAGTGATGACTTTTGGAGATGATATCAAATAGAGGTGCACACTGTGACACCTTTAATGTATATGATTATTTTTGGTGATTATTAAAAGTTGTATTCTACTATCAAATCTAGTCAATCTAGTTGCAACTCTGGATTGTTCCACTTAATTTTCTTCCAGACTTTCTGCCGTTAGACATTTTGGTCTGCTTGGAGGTGGAATGTGATTTAAAAAGTTTAAGGACCACTGACCTCGGGGAAACATTAATTTTAATGCGAGTGACCTGCTCAGCTAACGTAGATGTTTACAGTGGTTTTATGGTGTTTGACACATTTGCCAATTAAAGTAAGACTATAAAAGTATAAAAATGCCTGACATGGCCAAAACAGTTTGTTAATATTTAAGCCAGTTACCTGTAAACCTTAAATAAACCAATCAATTGAGCTCATACCATATAAATCCAGAACAAAGTGTGAGCATTTCTGTGTGCACGAGCATTTATCGCTGCATAAATATTCACCATCGTGCATTAACAGTTGCTCTGGCTTTTTCTTATGCTCAAAGATAATTATCATAACTGGCTTGAAGAAGACATCGCTGAACCCATCTTTCACTGACTGATACTTCCTGAGATGAACTGCTAAACTCCCAGGAGACCTTTGATACTGAAAACCACATGAAATCTCTACCACTGAGCAAACAACCACTTTTTTCTCCTCTTTACCACTCTGAGGACATTCAAACAAAAGCGACCTCCCCATTTGACCCCAAACAGAACAATTGAAAGTTTATGCGATTCACAATGTGTCTTCTCTCTGCTACTACTCTGCACTGGAACAATGGAGGCCTTAATGCTTTTTGGCTTTTCACATCCCCACAAATACTGCCTTCAAGGAGAGCTGAGAAGCAAGTAAAGGAATGAAAGACTAATCGGCACAACAAACAGAAAACTGGAATTGCATGTTAAAACATGCTCAAGTCTATAATTTCTTCCTTTGGTCTGTATAAGCCTCATAATCTGCAGCAATTGGCGTATCTTAATTTTCAGTTCCCATGTTTATCAACACACTGAAAATGGAAATTATACATATGAAAATGGAAATTATACATATGAATTATCATTTTGTGACCTACCATCAGACAGATTTTCTCAACTTAAAGCTGTAAATGTGGACCCCGTGACAGACTGTGAATGAACAGGGGTTAATAAGGCCAGGCTGGATCAGAGGATGTGGGAGATGAGGTCAAATATGCAGGTGCCATAAAGAGGCATTTTTGTCCAGGCCATTAGTAAAGGTTTAGTCTACTCGTATTTTAGTCATTTTCTGTTGTCTGCACGAGCAAAGCTCTTTGGTTTTAATGCATAGCCATTGAACAATATTTAGGATCGGTTGTCAGGCTACACAGCAGGTAAAATAAAAAGACGACCAAGGAACGGAAGTATATATACAAAATTGATTTCAACTGATTCCACACTTTTGGTGGAATATTCTTTGACCCACCCAAACTGTGGGCAGCCATAATGTGATTACGGGCTTGGATCATTCAGCTCAAAGTTGTAATAGCTCCTAGAAAGACAAAAAGATAACAGTGTGTGGCTTTCGAACCTTGATGTAAACATGTGATTTCTCTCTTATTCTCTGAACAACATCACCATTCATTGCTTGGGGGCCTAACCAAATTTGGAACACATCCATTTCCCAATCATACAGGGGCCTCTGCATACCAGTCTACTAACAACACTATATCATTGTTACCAATGAGACCATCATGAAGGTATGACCTCCGGAAACTAATGTCTTACATGATTTTAAGAATATAGACATCCAGTATTACAAAAGTATTTAAAAAAAAAAAACTATAAGAAAGCTGACATCTCCCTCATTATTTGTATCTACCTGTTACACTGTACACAGTATTCCAAGTACTGCAGTCAGTAGCATGGTATTACATTTCCCTCTAGATATTCTCATTTTACATTGTGACCACAGCAATTACACAAGGCTAAACACATTTACACATGACCACACAGAAAACTACTCTAACCATTGCTAAGGTGAAAATAAGACTGGAAATCTGAGAACACGTTATATGAGTGTGACGCTTAGTCAACATATCAATAAACAACTCAGGACCCAAGTAGTAGAGAATCTGTTTGGGGCTTTTGTGAAAGAAAAGAAATTGATATCCAACACTTCAGATAGGATTTCATTCTCATCACACATCTATTTGTGGTGAAATTCACTTTAGCTAGGGAGGTGTGAGGCTACACCCAAACCACAGGCACAGAGAGGACATAATGTTCTCTCTTCTTTGTTTACAATTGGCACAATAATGTAACTCAGGTGAGCCAATCACAATCTGACAGCTATAAATACAGATGTGATCACTGCACTCAAAATGCCTTAAGGGCACACAAGGATCCGACTGTTCAACCCACACTCAGAGGTGCTCATGTGAATATCCAGATATGTTGTATGCAAGCACTCTGACTGCACTGACAGCCTGCCTAATGCCACATTCTAGAATTAACTCTCTAGTTTTATGACATGCAGTTTTTCGTTTGAGTTTGTTCCATCTTTTGTATAATAGTAAAAGTAAATAGTTTCACTATGTGATCATTATTAATTCTATACACTAAAACATCATCAATACAGAGGAAGACATAATCATGGAAGAACTTCAATTCAGATATACAACATGGACTTAACATATATGAGTATCTGTATGAGTATTTATTACAGTTTTAACTTGACCCTCACAGTGCCTGTACTTCAAAATAAGAGCATTTACATATCTAATATGTTAATGCAACACTGGGGAAAGCATCACCTATTAGCATTGAATAAGACTTATTTCTAAATTAGCAAGAACAGAAATAAGAACATAATTTTAGATGGTAACAGTGTTCCACAGATATATGGATTGTATTACTTAAAAAACCCTGCTGTAAAAAGAACTGAGAGCTGCAGCAGGGCGAGTAGGTAATCCTTCGGACAAATAAGCACAAATGTAAGAGCCAACAACTACAAAATCCTATGGCTTTCCATAATACAATCACAAGGCCATTCATTGGCAACATAAAATGCTTAATAGGTGTGAACTAGTTTTTTGTTAAGCTTTCCATAACAGGGTTGTGGTATAATTCATAAAACAGTATGTACTCTACAGCCTCCTGCCCCACCTTTAGCATTTGTTGAACAGTTACTGTTTGTGCCAGTCACTCCCATTTCCTGTGACGCCATTGTCACACTCATTGCACTAATGACAAGTACACTCCCAGAAATTACTGTCAGTGGTTTGATGGGAAATTGTAAGACTTATACATTTGGGTACTGACCTCCGCGTACACCTTCCAGAGGGTAGAAGAAGGCCACAAGCAGGTTCATGAGAACAGCCAGGTTGAAGGAGATGCTGCTCCAGAATGACATATTCCTGGAGCACCAGTAGAGGATGGGCTGGGCTGCGGAGGAAAGTGAAACAGGGTCAGACAGGTTACTATACCGCAGAGAAAACACTGCAATCATCTCTGCAAAGCACAAAGAAGCAAATATCCAGTCATTTTGAAGAAGGCACAAAATGTAAAAGGCACAATGATGCTTCAAAAATTCTGTCACAATAATTGATGACCAAAATAGGGTATGATATAAAATGCTACTACTATCATTCATGCCAAGTTTGAGAAAAATAATGCTCAAGGAAAAAGTATTATGTGTTATTCTGTCCACAGCAGTTGAACATTTTCTTGAGTATTAATCAGCATAATGTCAATGATTTTGTAGTGACATTTTAAGAATTGAATTCAGGCAAATCTTACAGCCATATGCGTTGCACACAATCCTACGTAGACCTTCGGGTCTATTTGGACGAGGCTGATTATTATAAAAGAAAAACTGGGGGTGGGGACTTTTAGCAACAGAAACATCTACAATCATGATAAATGAGCACCAGTGGAACAATATGTCTACAGTTGTACAGATTCATTCAGATAAGCGGGCAGAAGGGCTGTCATGTGTTAACACAGTCGTAACGGACCACCTCCACTTGGAAAAGAAAAGGCCTAAAGAGAACAGTCACTTTACTGCAATAGGCAACAGACTAAGAACAAGAAGCTCAGTAGTGACGCCCTCTGATGAAAGGGAAACATACTAATGCACAAGTCTCGATCCCTTAAGCATATGAAATTAGTCAAAGAGGAAAAGAAAACAATAAGGGGATTGAGACTCCTCTTGACATTTTTTGTTGATACAAGTTCCTGCCTTAATTTCCTCTCTCTGGCACACTACTGCACTGCGGCCTCCCTGGGTCCCTGTACCTCCTAATAACTACCAACCATTTTGTCATCATAATGGAAGGTAGTAATCAGGGCTCGACACCGTGGACTCACTTGTAGACTCCAACTGACACAGTTGGGTGAGTGTGAGTTAAAAACAAGGACCTTGCCTTGTCCATCTCTCTGTCATCAGCTGATTGTTCAATAAATTCAATAAATCAAGTGTCGCCCAAACTTTACCTTGTGATCCTGATTATATATTTACAGAGGGTTTGTTGAAACTTACCAGTGTGACTACAGTAAATCAGAGAACGATTGCAGCATTAAGGTATATTTTTGGGGCATGTCCACGATGACCAGATAAGTCATGCTAACAATTCAATAATCCAAACTCAAAGACATCACTCTGTTGGCTGGGAATCATATACAACCTTACAGTACTCAGTCTCAAATCCTAACCTTAAATAACTCTATATATGCTATACAACAATTTAAATAAGCTAATAAGTTGTTTACCAAACTTCACATGCCATCTCTATTTGCAGTCCTCCAGGATTCAGAGTTATGGGACCAGCATTTACACATGGAAACTGCAACATTTCTGGATTGAGTCAGTTCACATATGACCAATATGGACAATTCAGAAAGTTACTCAGCAAAGATGCAAACACAACTGAAAACAGTGCAAAATAATTATTCAGGAGAACTGAAATAGAATATATTGCCAATATAAACAATATTCTAATTCTGCAAAAAATTAAATGTTAAGTTAATTTTTAATCTAAGAACTCTATTGTTGGTTTGGGTTTGGCACTCAAAATGTCATATTTTGAGCATATTTGTGGTTTCTGTTGAGCTTTTTTTATTACATCTGACTGTGTGTAGGGCCAACAATATAAAAGACAGACAGAAAAAGTTGCTAAGCAGAGGTACAATGCTTTATATTCATTGGGGTAATATTTTGCTATCAATTTTAGCGATGCAAAGTCAGAAACATGTCTGAGTGGCTCTTGTGTTCTCCATGTTGTATTCGGTTAAGTTTTTGTTCATACAGAGGAGTTATGGGAATTTTATGAGGTGTTCAGAGGGCAATTTGCCACCGACTTGTAAGGAAAATTTGACTCCAGTTCCTATTACCACATGATGCCATCTACTATTAACACAACATTAACAGAATAAAGTGAAAGTGTGAAAGGGGTCTAAGTGTCTGCATCCCAAACAGAAGGAGACCTGGAGGAATGCCTGGAGAGAGCATGAAAACCAAGCATTAGGAATTTTAAAAAATGTAAGAAAAAGACGCACATGGAACCGTGTTCGTGTTACCAGTGGCCTCTTGAGTACCTCGCAGCTTCTTCTGCCAGTTCATCTCATTGAAGAGATCCTCAGAGCGCAGGAAGAAGTCATTAATCTTACTACCTTGCTCATCCCGCTCTGTGGTGTAGTAGACACGCAGCTTGGACTCTTGGGTAAGAAACTCACAGATGTTGGGCACAGGAAAGACTATCTGCTCCATGGTGCGGTCCAGCCGTACAATCTGGACACAGCAGTAACCAATGATCACATACAATACCTCTATTATTTGTGTGGACTGATAGATCTTGACACTGTGATTCAACTTTAGGAACCAGTTTTTTTAATTGATCATGTGCAGAAAGGCGGAATAATACTTAAAATTATGTCATTGGTTACTGTAAGAATAGAATGTCCTTTGCAAGGTTAATATTACTTCTATTCAATATTCCAAAGTTGGCAGATAAACTGAACCAACAAAGTCTGGTATTCAAGTTCAAGAACATTGTAAACAATCAGCAGTCATTCACCTGAGCACACAAAAGAAAAAGTGCCAGCATACCAAGGGCATTTGTCGTTCAAGGTACATGATGTTCCTTGCAAGAATGTCATTTGTCATCAGCCACATGGCTTAACAGTAATATCAAAATACGTTTGAATACTTTTATGGTTACGCCACGTCACGCAAGACATCTCTGACAGAGTACAGCATGTCTCAAAGGCACGGTTCAGTGGAATGCAGCCAAACAACTGACCTCAATCTGAGCTGTATGTTTGGCATAGAACTCCAGGGCTTCATCTCCCTCTCCGTAGGTCCCTCCCGGTTTCAGCATAGCCTGAAGTTCCTTATTGTGACGGGCTAGCTGGAATTACATAATTCATAATGACAAAAATCAATAGCGGGGCATTTTCAGATAGATGTGTAATATATAAAGTTACCACCAGACAGAGCAGGGTTCACATGGGTTTGCCTAGTGCATATCAGATTACCGAGGGCAACAACTGAGCCTCGTTTGTATTTTACAGCTGGTACACAACATTTCATTTATTTCTTTTCCTCGTTTAATGCATCCTCTGTTGTGTGACTGCAGAGCGTGACGCTTTGGAATGGCAGTGGTTGTTATAAAGGCCACCTGTAATTTCTATCGTTTACCCAAAGAAACAACCTGCTATGGAGTCATGCATAGCCTAAGGGCTGAAAAAGAGGATATGACGACAGAATAGCAGCTCTCTGTGATATATCTCTCTCTCCATTTCCTATTGCTCTTAAGAAGAGCTCTTAAGAGCAATAGAGCTCTTATTCCTATTGCTCTTAAGAGCAATAGGAAATGGCACACAGTCAGGATCAAGGCCATTGAAAATCCATTGATCATGTGTCATATTGCCACGCATGTCCTTCAGTATTTGCTGAGGTTTTGTCTCCACACCATTATAGATAGTCGGCAACTTACTTGATGTGCCAAGATGTAGATATTGTGACCAACATTTCGTGGAGAGGCAGAGTGCTCTTCCTCTCCATCCTCATCATCCTGTGGTTCTTCCACCTCAATCTCCCCCTGCATGTAGGCCTTCTTGATCACTTCCACCTGCAAGAACGTTTGGTTGTCAGATAACTTCCATTTTATAAATTGTAGTGATTTATACTAATATTTTCATACACACCAACTCCTTTGGTCTCATGTTGTAAAGAATTCTCTCGGCATTCTCACTGTCGTGGCGACTCTCCATGATGGCAAGAAGGAGCTTAGATGCATTATTCTATGTGAAGATGGGAGTACAGCAATGGTTTTCAACAGAGGCAGCAATACTTAGTTTACTAGTTTTAATAGTAGTTTTCATAAATCAGGGATAATTCTAGGAGAACTAAACTTTTATTGCTTCAACTGACATACTGCCTTTCCTACATCTCATTAAGAATGCGTGCAGTCAAGAGGTAAAATTTTTATGAGGTGTTATAATTTTCTTGTACATACTGTGTCTCATATAATTTAGAATTTTCTTACATTTCCTAGAATGACTATTGGCAAACTATAGAGACTTTGCCTCCGTCATGGGCACTCAAACATATTTCTTACAGTACAGGTATTTGCCAAGTACTGTGGAAAGATTGGGACGCATGTATGACTGGAACATCCAAACTTGGGCTGCATATTATATGTTCAGGTTGGTGCTAATGTTTTGTTATTTTACAAAGCCTGAATCCCTGAAACCTTGCAAACAAACTAGTGTCTTCTTTTGATCTGATATCTCAGCTATATTTGAACAAATACATCACCCACGTCTATACGTCAACAACAGTTACTGATAATGTTCTTACTTTTAGTTCCAGCACCAGGTCCATTCTCTTCTTGCCAAGTGGGTTGATGTCATTGAGGATGAGAGCGATGATGATGTCAATGCCATTGCATTCATGAGTGGCAATGCAGTTCTGAAGAAAAACGAATAACATACTTTGGAAAGGAAGACTACTCTCAACGAGTTACAAGTTAAATTATTTGTAACAGACATGTCGACACATTGTCTTAGCTGCTGTAGTACCACTGAGAGCCCATAAACACCGAATGGGAGGAATGTTGACCAATTAGTTTGGGAAGAGACTGCAAAAATAGTTTTCAAATAAAAGATGGCATAAAGAATACACCTGGCTCATTCAGCATGAAGCTGTCTTGAATAGTCTAAGAAATAAAGAATAAAATGTAAAACTTAATGTAAAACTGATAGGGCCCCATCCGTCCAGTCTATCCAGTCTACTGCTAAGATGAAAAGTAAGGGTGAATGGATGCACCCTTGTTTCACTCCTCTGTTGACCTGGTAGCTGTTTCTTAAGTGGTTACTACATATGACCAGGCGCTGAGCGTCAATGTAGAGCAAACAGCTTCTCTCTATGGATTCATAGTGGCTAAGACAGCGATTCCCTGAGAAGGCTGTCAAAAGCCTTTTGGAAGTCCACAAAGCTGACATACGGTACTGTTCCATTCAGCATTTTTCCTGTATCAGCCTCAGAACAAAGTTATGTCACACAAACCCCCCCCCCTTCCTGAACCCTGACTGATCTTGTCTGATGATGCTCTCTGAGAGATGTCAGAGTTTTCTGCAAGATCTCTGCGGGATGATTCAGCTGAAAGTCTTGCTTGTCAGTGATGCCCCTCATGTTGTTGCAATCAACAAAATTATGTTTTTCTTTTTCTTTTTGGTGTTTTCAGTTCAATATGATCACATCTGTTAGACATTAATAAATGTGATACATTTAACCATCATTTGCAGCACGTCTGTCACAGAAATGTGAATTATTTGTTTTTATCGCCTCTAAAATGTTAATCTCATGATTTTCCTGCAATTTGTATCATTTCTATGTAATTAATTAATTCCCAGATATGGTTCCTATTGTACACCTGGCAGTTTGAGGAGAATGAATCTCTCCTTTGCCTGAATCGCTTCCTTTTTTCCTGTATGATATGTTGTTTTTGGGAAGTTTTTCCTTGTATTCAGAGAAATCTTTGGGCTCGATCCCAAACCATCGTTGTTACGTGGAGCTGTAAAGCCCTTTGAGACATTGTATGTGATAATGGGTATATACAAATACTCAAACGTAGTGTTGTGCAATGTAGTGAAGATAAAAATTTATAGCATGTATTTCCTCAGGCACATATTGATACAGTTACTATGTCCTGGGATGTGAATCAACTCCTATTTTACTACAGCTACAGTACTTGCTGTCTGTTTAGTCCTGCCAATTTCACATTTGCCACTGAATGACCCCACAGCAGCAGTAACATAGGATGCCACCATCATGTGACAAGACCAAACAATGCTAAGCCACACGAAAGAACAAACATGGGCACGCTGCCCAGAAAAGCTGGTGTAACACTGTTTATCAAGGAGGAGTGACTAAAAAACTTGGCCTCTGAGAGCCAAAAGTGCACGGGACTTAACCAAGACGGCATTTACAAAGACACGTGCATAGGAATAATCGACAAACACATAGGAATAGAGATCAACCAAAAACAAGACTAAAATAAGACAAGAATAAATTATAAACACGATGAATGTTAAGTGTGCTTCTGAATACTGGCCTGTGTGTGTATATGTGTGTGTACATACAGTGTATTACCTGGTTCTCATGACAGGGACCTTGGCAGTACTCAGTCAGGCTCTCCACGGTCTGGTTGATGAGTCCTACATTCTTTTCATTGATGTAGAGGCCCAGCAGCCCCAGTCCGCCTGTGGTGCTGCCACAGATACAGTCTAGGAACTGGAGTGTCTCACATACCAGATTATAGTTGTTCTTGTTATTCTGGTTGCGAAGAAAGTTCTGGAGATAAATGGGAATAGAATAAAGACCACTCTATGTAACCTGGATAAAATTAAATTCATCACATTGTCAACAGCAACAGCTTATTGGATTTTTGTGTCTCATTTTAAGCATTTACTCTCATGAAAAGAGCTCAAATTCCTCACTGAATGTCATCAGAGCCAACAGCAAATCCACATGAGGAATTCATGTTGGGCTACTATGGGTGAAACAGCTAGCCACATACGCTGTCATGAAGGCCTGATCCTGTTGTGTGTATAAACAGAGTCGCTTTACGAAGGAAGTCTACTGTCTGCCTGTCATTGCCAAATACCATCACACTCCTCATAGTGAAACCAGACCGAGACAAACCAGATATGGAAACGGCTGCATCAGGATGTTGTGCAAATGATGCCTATTTTGAGTATGGTTTCATTTCTGTATAACTGAGTGTGGTGATATAAATTCACAGAACAGGTCAGGGCGAGGGGAAGATCTTGGGCAAAACAAAGTGAGAAGTAACAAGAAACATTCTCTCTCCGTGTGTACTGGCTGACCTGTAAATTCCTGTTGTGGTTTTCACAGAGCAATTGCATGAGACGCAAGATGGGCTGCATAATGGTGATGATGACGCTCATCTCGCCATCCTCCTGGCTTTTATCAGCGGTGGGGACAACAGTTCCTTCCGTGGCTGCTTGATGCTCCTCAGCTTCGGTCTCGCGACGATATGTTGTGAATGCCTTCTTGGTAACAGTGGAGGCTTCGACGAGCTGCTCCTTCACTTCTTCGGTAACCACGGCCACCACTGGCACGTCTTTGACTGAGTGAACCAAGCACAGACCATAAGAGTTAATGCACTGTTTAACAGAGAGCATCCATCAGACACATACTTTAAATGCATAGGAGAGTGGAGTTACTTTTAATATAAGATTGAAAACAGGGGGAAGTGGACTGAAAAACTTCCCTTTCTTTATCTTCTACACTTTATATCCAAAAAATAAAATTTAGGACTTTTCCTCCAACCTTTCTTGCGTGCTGGTGTGTCTTTGTCTACTGGCTCTTCATCCTTCTTCTTGCTGCCCAGATCACTGGTATTAACAGTCACAGTTGCTTTGATCTCCTGCTGGGCCAGCTTCATGCGTTCATAAAAGACCTTGAAAAATTTCTCTGACTTGTTGTCTCCTGTTAAGCGATGGAAGAATGATCGCTGGTGGAAAATAGAAGGAAAGGTGTAACATTAAAAATAAAATGTACTTTCCATTACTACATGTTTTATATGCTGCATTTGAATGAATTGTGCCATTGCTAGTCTGAGGAGTTTATTCATCATTGTCTCTTTCAGGTTGATGGTTGACAGAGCTGTACCTCTCTTGTTGCAATGTATTATTGTCCTAATATGACTGTTATTATTGTTTTGCCAGAGGATCTATTAGAAATGGTTACATAAGCCTCCCCTATCAGTGCCAGAAAAACAGGCTGAAGGGCCTCATTGTGCTCACCTGAATTTATACCAACTGCTCATGGCCCCCTGGGCACTATATGCTTTGGGAACCCAGAGGACTAAACTCTGTTTAAACTTGAACACATGAACAAACCGGAACAAAGATGAGGTTTGAGATTGGTGTGCACCCTTACAAACCTACTCAGACACAAAACCATGCATACACAAAGCCCTTAAACTAGTTCCACTTATACAGCCCTCCAGCTACACACCCTGTTGAGGACAGTACTGGCACATACCGTACAGGTGCACACATGTAGTCGTACACAGACTAAGGTTCACCAACAATCACAGATGCGGGTAGGCACACATGTTCATAGATACACGTGCAAAATCTTCATTGTGGGACTGCTCCCGTTTTTTTTTTTTTACTATTTAATAAACTTTTCAACTAGAAACAATGGTGTACTCGCTTATAAAGGTATGACAATGGTGAAGTTCAGGTGAGGAAGGAAACTACACCACGGGTAGTTTTATGTTAACGCCTGGCATGCATGGGGCTGTTGTTTTCTTGCAACAGGCTTGTATGTCCTGTCCTAATTTTCCTCTTGACAATCCCCTCTTACATAAGCCCTGTAATCAGCTGAGTGGTTACAGTGAGGGCTCACTGTGTCTAAGCTCAAACACGGTTACATCAGCCCAAAGACAGCAAGGAGTGGGGAGAGTGAGTGAGGAAAACCCTGCCCTACTTTTCAGTGCCAGAACGGCACACCGTGAACATGTGGTGTGAGAGGGAAGGGATACAATGCAAACACGAGTTATCACACAACACATTGACGGGCAGTTTTCAGAGCTTGTTGCGTAACTTTACAGGTTCAGCTCAGCTAAGTTTCTGAAAGACGGGAAGTACATGCAAATATCAACACCATGTGCCAGTTTATCGTCAAAAGCAAAGACTCTCATTTCAGAAAAGGGTCAACAAATCATGTGCACCTCATGCAGAATGTTTAATGAGTTAATAACATTTTAGTTTTTTTTCCTTTTTTTTACGTCATATTGCAGGGTTGCTTTGCTTTCACCCATTATCATAATCTTGTTGACAAGATACTTATTCAATGATAATGATCTGATTAACAGTCGAC
Organism: Brotula barbata; assembly: GCA_900303265.1. NCBI lineage: Eukaryota > Metazoa > Chordata > Actinopteri > Ophidiiformes > Ophidiidae > Brotula > Brotula barbata. Next base: position 76,961 of record OMNV01001161.1, on the reverse strand, counting down.
AGCAGGCTTGCTTATGTAAGCAAGCCTGCTGCTGAAGAAGTCACATGATCATGACCATAATAAAAATACATCAAAGTCCAAATAATAACAATAAACTGACAGGAGTTTGCTTCAGGACACATACTAAATGTGGTTTATAGGGAACATACAACAGCGCTTTAAGTATTCTTCAACTTCTTGCGCTTTAACTAATCGAGAATTCTTGATACTTGTGGCATTTATTCATAAAAAACTATTAAAAGATCAAAAAATGTTCAGACAGAAAGATGCTATCTCTAACGTGAGATTCATGCTTCAGATCACACTCAGTGAGTATTCTGTAGCAGACTACCCATTGACTGCTGAGTCACGGAAAATGCTCAATAAACCACTCGACTTCTCTCCCTTAGGCAGTCTAAACCCTCTACATGTCACACTCAGAGGCTATAAGCCTCCTGGGAGCTCTGCTGAACATGGGGCTGCCAGTCACGTTCCACACAGCAGGGTTAGGTCAAATCCCAATTCTCTGTCTTACAGATCTAGCAGGGTAGCACAAGTGGCTTTCTTCATTGTGTGATTACTTTGTGTTTCTACTTTTCCCTCCATTCCCTGTCAGCTGCCACCCGTTTGTTGGCATCAACAAGGGGCAGTTACGTAAGATCTATTTTAACTGCCTGCTTTCATTTTAGCCATCTCCTGCTTTTCCATCCTGACACTTCTGTGAGTGACAAAGACATCTCTGTGCCTATTGGAGACACTTTGCTCAGCTGGAAAGCACAGAGATATGTTCTTTTAAGCTTTAACAGACCACCAGATAAGATCTCAAAATCACAGTGACGTTAGCATGTGTTCTAAAGAGTCTGTCAAGGTACAGCCAAAGTTTGGAACTGGGTAATCAAAGAACTCAACAATAAAAATGGAGATGTACTACTCTTACTGCACGTGACAGTAGAAAATATATGTCCGCGACGATACAGATTAAAAGTGTGCGTTGGGCAACTCTGTAGTCAGATGAACACTGGTATGGTGAGGATGCCTGGAAATGACCCTACTTTTTATATGATGCTTTTAAAAGACTTCCAAGAGGGAGCTGCAAAGTGAACCTAAAGCAGAATTAGGGGGAAGAGGGGGCAGAGGTGGAATCGTGCTTTGATGGGACTGTTGGTAACAGCATGCCCACTGAATAAGAGTGCCAGCAGCTGTTTGCTCCTCAGACAGTTAAGGTAATGGACTAAGAGCGGTGTTGACAAGATGGTTAGATAGCTAGGAGGAGTTACTTTGCTACACAACTCTTACATAACACACACAAACACACTCTCCTAGGGGCTGTTTTAGGAATAAGCTTGGTAGCCTCTGTGTATATCCTGTTTCAGTGTGTGTGGTACAAGCTTGTGAGATGAACATGCGAGAGTGTGCTTCATGTTAAGTCAGTAGATGTGCTTCTTGTCAGACAACTTCAAAACTGGAGTGTGTGTGCATGTGTGCAGGTCACACAATGCAAATAACCCTTGATATGATTTTTATAAAGATAATGTATTAACTTGTGTAGGTCAGCAAATACTGTTTGCACTATCCAATGACAAACAGTGCACTTAAATGTACAGACTGTGGATTTCAGTTTTTTACACTACCGTTCTTCTTACACTTCATTATGTGATTTCAACACAAACCAAAGCATGCTACCCTGCTTAACAAAATTGTGAGATTAAATGTTTATTCAGTCGTGTAAATCTTAATCAGAGCATGTCACTTCTGCATACATTTCCCGAATGGGCAAAATGCCTCATATTGTGATTACTCAACACATAATTGTATTGACAGCTTCATCAGAGTGATGACAAATATGAGTATAAAGCGTCTGTAAATATACCATGTCGGTATATTTACAGACGGTAAATTTTTACAGTATGGGTTTCCCCTGGGCACTAGTGTGCGCGTGTGTGTGTGTGTGTGCGCATGTGTGCGTTTGCATGTGCATGTGAGTGCTGCCCACCACTCCTCATAGTAAGGATGGGTCAAACATAGAATTAAATTCTCTACTGCGATCAATAAAGCACTGTTCCAACTTGCAATTTGGTTTTTCCTTCTGTAAAGGGAGCACAATTCTCAAAAGGGCTGACTGAGCAAGAACTGCAACTACATCACCACAAATATGATAACAGTGACATATCAGCATGACAGGTGAATGCACTGAATCAAAAACAGCTGCACACAACTCACCTGACAGGGAGACACTTAAATCTTCAGCTATGTGTGATATACGGCACGCTTGCATATACAATAATATATACAGGAATATCTTGGCAGAAACTATATTTTGTTACAACGTCAGAGGCAGAGAGGTGTGAACACCAGTTATATTCTTCCATTATCAGTTACACACATCAAATGGCCAATGAGGTTGTGTTTTCATTCACTTATGTTGGTCAGTTTGCTTGTTTGTTCGCAGGATCACTCAAAAGTTCTGCACCAATTTTAAATAAATGCAATGGGATGCGATCCAGAGTCAGATAGAGAATTTTATGAATGAACAATCGCGCATGGTGTGCGCGATTGTTATTGAGGATGCTATTCGGCATTTTCATCAATTTAATACACCGACACCAGGCAAATTAGGAACATTAATCCATTAAACATTTAAAAAAACTCCTACTTCTTATTACAAAAATTATAGAAATATGGAAAAATATGCAGTGTTTGGGTTCCCGAGGAAAATGATTAAGGAACTTAAGACTCTAATGAGTGCCTTTCTGGTTATGTACAGCATAACTTACCCGAGGTTTCAACTCAGACACTATACCAGTAATCTGAGACACTATACTGAACTGTAACTGTATCTAAGCTTAAACAGCAAAATTGAGTATTTCAGCTAGGTAGCAGTAATTAAGATAAATAGCTTCAAGTACATCTGGCGTGTACTGCACTATGAATTTCGATGAAGTTTCTGCCCGGGACCGTCGCTGCTGTGGTCAACAGCGCAGGCATCATTTTTAAACACGAACAGACATGAAAGCTTTGTGTCCATGCTGAGCAGGAACATTCCTAATTGAAGTACCTCACCTCATTCTGACCCTACTAGCTGGCCTGAAGCAGGTACACCGAGTACCCAGCACTGCAATGATCTTCAATGAACGGAGTTGTCTGTTCTCTCGATTTCTAGGACTTTGTAAATGGAGAAATATTGCTTTGTACAACATGTCTGTGGCTTTATAAGATATGACTTGACAATCCAACAAAACTGAAACTGAGGATTTAAAAGGAAACATGAACAAACGATGGCTGCGTCTTGCAACTTGGTTTGCTAGTCCTTGATATACTTAATGTGATGTTCTGGCTAGTGGCATCATGGCAATGTTCCCAATTAGTATGGCTAACAGATAAACAGCCCTTGGCAGGGCTGCAGTGCTGGCCTGATACACATCACACAGAAAGCCAGCCAAGATCAGGTTGGGTCCTGACCTATGACTTTTTGTACTCACCAACACAATTTTTTACCCTACGTGTAAAAAGTATCACATAAAGCTAACTCCCTAATTCTCCCCACAAGACCTCAGGTCAAATCAACAACTGAGGACAACTCTGGGCCTTGGATTATTCTATACAATTTACATCTCTCCATCAACTTCTCTTACTTTCTCTTTGCCAGATATATTCCTGGATAGGCTGCTGCCCTGCATTACCTCAAAAACAAACAAACAATCTGTTTGGAGAAATCTGGAGATATTTTTGCCCCGCTTTTCATTTAGACAACAAAAAGCCTTCTCTCCTACAAAGGGGGCGTGCAACCCATCATTACGCAAGAAAAGAAAATGCTCTGCTGCTGTGTTGTAAATTCACTCTAGACTGGAGCTGCTGCCAACAGTTATTTTGATAATCAACAATTATTGGAACGAGTAATAATAATCAAACGAGTAACGCAACAATTGATCAATATCTCTTAATGGACTATTCAGCATGTCTTAGCTAGGTAACGCGAATGGCAAGAACATGAAACCATCTTTGGAGAAACCCTATGAGTTCAAACCAGCATTTGACAGTGAAAATAACTGTCAACTAATTTTTGTTGTCAGCATTGTCGATTATGCTAATTATTCGTTGCAGCCCTACGCTGGCATTGTTCACGTGTTAGTGTCCCTGGAGGGAGGAGACAAACACTCTCAAACAATACACTTTCCTACAGCTGGTAGGCGTTTGCCTTTGAGGAACTTAATAAGCAGAATAAGATAATTCAGTAGAGGAAATTCTGAATTTCAGTCTCTTCAAATCATATTTATTATAAAGCCGTGAGAAAAAATATTATAAGTGTGTACCTTATTTTCCAATATAACACTTTACAAATACTCTCCGAATCTACTGTACTATGAAGCAAAAACACACATGAGAGCTGGCGGTCAGTGCACAAGAACAAACAAAAAACCCCATGTCAGTTATAAAATGCATGCCACACGCTGCTTTCAGAGACAGACTCTGGGTTCTGGTCAATCAGCATATTAGAAGCCATATCATTAATATGGACGAGTTGCTCTGTCCAGAGTTAGTTTGGTGGGGACCAATAGGGAGTGGCTTTTCTACAGGTAGAGATCTATAGGCCTCTGAGGGGCTGAGCCGTTTACGGCCCTCTTTCTGCTAGCAGACTATGCAATGGAATGTTACGAAGCCACAAGCTTTGGTCATTCCCCACCTAGACAGGGAGGCAAGCGGGCAGGCAGGCAGACAGGCAGCATCTTATGTAACAGGAGTCATGTGAGTGCCTTTGTGTACACTCTGCTAAGCTGTTAAGCTTTGCCAGATAACAACACTTTGCAGATAGGCCATTATGCAACTGGCCTGTTAATGCAAGAAATCACAAACAGTGCACATGCACAAACCAGAATACCCACATATTCCATTTATTCAGCACAGAGGCTCACACACACTCAAAAAGACCATACACACACTCTTTAAAACAGGAGCACATACAGTATGAACACACATCACCCTGCCAAGTGGAAATAATGAACTTGTCCTGAGAATATAGCAGTTCTCCACCCTTTCAACCTTGCTATGAGGTTCACAAAGAGTTGCATTGCCATAGCAACCCCTGGCTGGCTGCGGGGAGGCAATGACGTGTTTGACTGCAGAGCCTGGACCTCTCCCAGACTACTGTTCCTCTTCCTTTCTGACTTCCCTCTCTGCCCTCCTTCCATGGCTCAAACTCATTTTCCCTTTTTACATCACACACCAAGTAAGTTCAAACATATCAAGATGGCTTCTACATCAGATATTAAAGTGTAGTCTTCAAAATCTGCAGAAACTGCTGCACAAATTATTTTACCATGATAAAGTCATACAGGCTCATGTCATTTTTTTCTGTTAAAGCCACTGAAGCATCATGAGACAACATCAACTTGCAAGGATTCCTTGAGTGCCTCAGATTATCTTTGGAGATCCCATTCATTTGTTGGACTTTATGTGAGTGGTCGACCTTTTTGACCCTCATCTGCAGCATACTAATGTGTGCTCATGAACCCAGTACCCCTACCTACCTGGATCACAGTGTTCCCTCCCTCCAGCAATGCAATGGCTAGTAGTATGCTCTCCTGGAAGATCCGGTCACTGGTAGCATTCATGATTAGGTCAATGACCAGATCAGAGGCTCCTTCTTTGTCCAGGTGGCACTGGACTTCTGCCAAACTCAACTCCCCTCGACCTCCGATCCCAGAGCTGACAACTATGGTCACAAAACAGAAAGGACAAGATTATCATGTATATTATATATAATCAGATATCAGATCAGATAATCAAATGTAAGTTTTCATTTCAAATATGCTAGTGCTCTATTTTTAAGAACAATAAAAATGAATAATAAAAAATGCTGGTTGGATTTCGTGACTGACAGCAGTGGTAATTTGGATTGTTGGGACAAGACTGTATGCATTCCCCAGATTTTGAGGTATGAAAGAAAAGCTGTCAAATGAGGTGTGCAAGGAAGGAATTATTACTAAAGTAAAGCAATAAAATTGTGATTAAAAACAAGGAACCAAATCTCCAACTTTATATAGGTAGAGAAAGAATTGACAACTTCATCGTGGAAACCTCTGTCTATTTAGCCATACTACTACTACTACTAATAATAATAATAATAATAATAAGATCAACTGCATTTCTTCATGGCTGTACTTGTGCTGCTCCTGCAGCTGCTGGCTCCCATGGCCATCCAGGAAAACAGTGGCGAGAGAGGAGGATCCATCAGAGCTATCTCTGGCTGGGTGAGCCAGTGAATCAACAACACATCCCATTCTAGCTGAAGCTTGGCTGTCTGGTCGCCTGGCAACAACAGGGCATACGTTGTGCTGAGGAGACAGCCTGTATACTCTGAAGAATGTCGTCCAAGGGCGTAAAGGACTACGGGGCCATGGCTGCATCTTTTATTTTCAAAGGCTTAAAAATGACTGCTGAATCTGCTCTGTGGTGTGATATCTGTGACACTGGTACTGTTACAGACTGGTTCAAGCAGGTGATGTCGTGTCTCACCACGTGAGAGGAATCTACCGTTTAGTATTATCTATCTATTGTCACAGCTTGCCATCATCACAAATTCAGTTTACTTTTAGATGTTTCCCGTGGCTTATTTCTTTAGATTACAATGGTCAACAATCTTCTTAGATATAATTCCAAAGCCATTACACCACACTTCAAGCCACGCTGTGAAGGGGTAGAGGAGGGGGGGAAACAGGTGAAGAGATTCTGGATTGCTCAACAAACACGTGGCCTGCCTTTCTTTGAGAAAAACATGAGGCTATCTGGTGTTAACACTACATGACAGTGTTAGAACTGTGCCCGTGTTTTGTTTGTACCTCCAAAGTATTTTTGAAGAAGACAAAAGAATTCATCTGTTATTGGTTGCTATATATGGGCGACAGGGTGGTTTGGTGGTTATGACTATTGCACTTTTCAAGCCCAGAATTTGCCATGTTCATTCCTGTGTGGAGTTTGCATTTTCTCCCCGTGTCTCTATGTGTCAGCCATGCGCTAGACAGGCGATCTGTCCAGGATATAACCTGCCTTTTGCCCAATGACCACTGGGAAAGGCTCCATCCCCACCGCGACCCTGACCTCGATAGGAGATATAATAATAATGGATGGATGGTTGCCAAACTCCTGCTTACCTCCACCTATAGTCTAATCCGTTTCTAGTTCTAAATCATATCCTATTGCTGGTCTAATTACACAGTTTACACAAGTGAATTATCTGAGGTACATTGTATCTTTATGACAATACACACAGACACACTCATATTAGCGCACATACGTGTAGGAGCTTTTCCCTGCACTCCAGGAGTAAGCGGGCCATTGCTAAACGTGGTGATGCTGTCTCTCCTTCCACCGGGTTTAACATTTCCATAGTATCGATTGACCAGGATCTGTCGGAGTGCTTCCCCCTATCAATGAAAATATCAGTCAAAGAAGATGAAGTCCCAGAACAGTTAGCTCATCTCACGATCAGGGGTGGAATCCATCACATTTATTGTGCCAATGCGTTTGTAGAAAGATACAAAAACAAAGCAAAACACACTTTATGGTAAATAAAATAATCTAAGTTGTAAGACCTCAAAAAGTACATAATATGCTATGAATTGTTACCTGAACAATGCAACCAGTGAAGTAGCAAAATCTATTTTGTTTCATCAGCTGATGTATTTTCTTTCTGTATTTTAACCACTAGAATGCTTTGCCCTAATTCACATTTAAATAATGTATCTGTGACACTAAAAGTCACTCGATAATACAATAAGAAGTATACAAGAAATAACGTTTACATTTTGCTTCTTGTTGAGGCTAATGAAAGAGAATCACATGATCCCCCAAGCCATCGCGGTGCCATGCCCTTAAGAAGCCTAATCCTATTTTCCCAAAAAGAGAGTGCAAAGAACGTCTTGACTTTTGCCATCTGACCCTCAGTCTCTGATGTTCAAAGGTCATACTGTGCAACCTTCCAGCTCAACAAATGTCAACATACAGAAAATCAAATGTGGAAACCATACTAGTGTCCAAATTAATGCTGCTCAGTCATTTGTGCATCATTCGCACATTACAAGGCCCCCAGGAAGAAAGGTAATCTTTAATCTAACAATCTATCTGCGAGGTTACATATCCTACACTTACGAAGAGACAGGATGTGAGAGTGACATGCCGGAGAAGCAGCGTGAAAGTGAGTGCACAACAGCCAGTTGTCAAACATGAATAAGATGCAGGCCTGGACAGGACCGCTCCAAAGCAAACTCAGTCTGCTTAGTACATACCCTCCTTTGATCCTCCAGTTGCTTCTGGGGCTGGTTGGGATCAAGCTCCTTAAAAGTGAGGTGTTAGCAGAATGCAATAAAATAAGAAATAATAAAAGAAATTGGAAATTAGAAAAGCAAATAGGGAGTGAACACTGTGCAAATTAGTTACTTTACAAGCATGCAGGAAACTGGGTGCAAATTAGAACATGCAGTTTAGAGGGAAGTGGTATTGTAGGGGAAGACGTGTATTAAAGTCAATGTCATGCAAGGCCTCAAGCGGGGAAGAATTTTTGTTGTCACTTTGTTTTCCACAAATGACTTATTACCACTCAAAACACAACAACAAATGCATTAATGAAAAGTAATTTTATCGTCACTCAGATGCCATTCTTGACAGCTGGATCAATTTCAAACAATGTACATGGTTATAGTGACTACCACATTATTTTACACTGACAGTGGGAAGAGAAAACATGATATTCAATGTATAAAAAAGAATGACTGACTGCTAGGGGAGGAGAAATACAAGCCATGAGGGATGAGCATAAAAAACACCATCGAGGTTACATAATTGAGCCATATACTATCGACAGACCTTATAAAGTACAATCTGACATTGAAAAACACATCAGCCATGACTTCAACAACCCCATCTTAAAGAGGTCAGGAAATTGGACTTCATTCAAAACCAAGGGTTGAACGGAAAACGAAATGGAGGGAGGGAGGGAAAAATGATCAAGTGAACAAGGTGGCAGCAGAGACCAATTACCGTACTTCCAAATTTCAAGTTCAACAAAGGAATAGGAGTCCCTCAAAAGGAAATATAAGAAGACCAGCTGTGACTCTTATCATGTTGATAAGAAGACAGTGAAAATGGACCACAAGTTTAACACAATGGAGTTGGTAAGTCTATAGTGGGAGATGATCTGTGATTAGCAGTGATCCATATTAGTATGGGGCTTTAACACACCTCAGCAGGGACTTCAGGATCAGGTGGAGGTGCCAGCTGATTGGAAATAAAAGGATGGTGTTAGTCAAGGCTTGAAGATGTTGAATTAGTTATGTTGTTTCTGCCTGTAAGGACTCAGCAGCAACCTCCATGAAGTCCACAGATAACAATACACTGAACTGTCAAGGCTGCTATTGCAGAAGCGATTTGCTCTCATTTTATCTACAGTTCAGAATTGCATCTGACTATCTACAATTCACTGAGACTGCCATCATGTGCACAACTACACATCATCAATGTGTGTCACTTTGAGAGCCATAGGCAGTGATAGGTCATATCTGGCTTTAATTAAGCATCCATCTCCTGTCATTTGCATTTATAAAGCAAAAAAGAGTGTGTCAAAAGTCGTTTCACATCAAGTGCAAATTTTCACACAGATTATTCATATAGAAATTTATAAAAAAATATTTTGTGCGTTATAACAGAGGTTTGCACACGAGAGCAGGACTTTCCTGAAGCAAGAAAAATTCGCAGAACCACTTTGTCGTCTGCGGAATTGACCAATGAAATAGTTAGATTTATATGATGTCACAATTTCCACATATTTTCCTGACTCCAGCTGAAAAATTAGTGAACGCCTGATCATTCTAGTGACCCAGCATCCCCATCTTATGCTTTCAACTGTGCTACGAACATCCTGAAATATTGTCTGAAGCACAGATGATACAATCGCAGCTCTTAGTTGAGCCTATGGAACGAAAATAACTGTCGTTTTCGGTCTGTGATTTTTTTCTTCCTTTGGCGTAAAATTGGTACGCAATATAAAATTTTGCTCTGGACCCCCTGCATGCTTAAATGCCTAAAATTGCAGCATTAATACAATGCAAATCCGTGCTTCATTTCCATATGGCACCGGTGTGAAGCAGCTTTAAAGCAGAACCCTGACTTTTTGATAATGTTGCAGTGGCTCCATTTCGGTAAATGTCGTCTGTTAAGAGTGATTTCAGAGGAATGCTTAGATTTACCAGGAACAAAGGACTGCTATGTAAAGCAAATGTGGACCAACACTGGGGGTCTGAATCAGTGCTATGCTGCAGAGAAGCGACTTTGTGACCAAGCGGAGCCAGTAGTGGAAATTGCACCCAAACTGGTGGTGCCACGCATCACGCAATTTCTGGGGCTTCCGCGTAACTACTTGCTCTACTTGCTATAAATCTACTTGCTCTTATGGTGTGGTGTACTGCAACAATCTTCAGCCAAAAGAGCACTTGCCCAGTGTTGATTTTGTTATTACTTGCCCAATGTTGATTTTACTAAGTTTACATGGAAATGACGTGGCAGAGATTTATTCACAGAAAATCCTCTGGCAAATTCACCTTACTATGAGAGGTAATGAAAACTGTGACACGGTGGCTGTGCAAATAATGCAGTGAATGGATGCTTCATCTCACCATGTCCTGCGGCCAGCGTTAGCAGGCATTCATGACATATAAAATTTTGTGAACTTTCAGATCCAGAATCGAAACTATGACAGAGGAAGACAAGCCATGCAGGCAACAAACCACAAAAAGTACCCTGATGAGCAACCGTTATTTCTTCCACCTAAAACTGGGATAACACTTCATTGCCCTGGACAACAAAGACATTCAATGTGAATGTGGTTCACAAGTTCGAGGTCCAAACAGATATATAAATTTGAAAAATGTATCCCATAAATGAAAACAGAAATTACAGTTGTTTAGTAAAGTAAACAAACATAGCTTGTAAAAATGCACACACGCAGACACAAACAAACAGAATCTGTGCTGGTAGGGCAGTGTAAAAATATATTAAAAAACTGATTAGCAGAAAGCACAAATAAACAGGGGGTAATGGCTCCCTTAGTAGCCCAGTCATGCCGGTTTACTCTGATTAATTGTGCAACTGGACAGGAATTTCCCCACATCTACGTCAACACATTAATTTCCACAGTGGAGTTGAGCTGCATCATGCATGCAATTGAGGCTACATTTGCACATCTTCTCAGATGTCTTAAATTGAATCAATTCAATTTGAACCAGTTCTCAATTTAAATGATGTTTGTTTTGGGAGTTGGAGGATGACATCCATTATGTATGTCATCTGACCTCATGACCAGCTTGTCCATGTTTTTCATGTATAAAATGATGGCCTGAACACCTAACTGCTTAATTAATGTCAGTCAATTTAAGATGATTTGGGGTTCTAGTCTCTTTTACAAAATGGCAGAGGAGCAGTTTCTACTGTATCTTTTTCTCTCTCTTAACAATGTTAAATGGGCCCTCAGGCCTACGGAGGAGGCTGGCTTCAAACTTCAGTAGTGCCAGTATCTTCTAGAAGACATCGTCACTCCACTTTGATTGGCAATTGGTGCTGAAGTCACGCATCAGCAGAGTCTAAAAGTTTCTGGGAGAAAAAAAAGTCTCTTATGTAAGCACTGCCTAAGATCTGGCTGGACCAAAGAATCATAGCATTAAGTTAAAATAATTGGGCCAAGGCTCTATGCTTCTGTGCATATCTTCAGCTCCCTCTGTTGACCAAAGGTAAAACAGCAGTCTCCTCATTTCATTCACAATAACGGACCAAAGGATAGACAAGGACAAGTAAAGGGTTTCGCAGGGGTAATGATGGGAATGGCAGTTCTTGATCAGTTGCACATTGGCATAGTAAAAGTACAAGAGAGGGGTGGAGTAGAATAAGTGGAAAGTGAAATGGTGAAACAAAGTAAAACAACTGCTTAGACAGGGGTGTAGATCCAGAAAGTGAACAGAACAGAAAAAAAAGTACAAATTGTCTATTCCCCATTATCTCTGAAAACCTAACCACATCACCACAGCAAAGGAGAGTCAACATCTCCCTCAACCTTTAGCAATCTCATGGCCGCACGTGTACATGAAGGACACATGAACACATGGAGCCAATGACATAAGCTCCACAGTAAGAGTGCTAGGATGGTCACGTTATTTTGTTTAGCTCACATTTGATCAACTCTCTATTTCTGATAGAACATGATACATCGTTCAGCTGAACAGTCATTCCTGGGTATCCCTCTAGCACATCACTCTCCCTTGATATGCAAGCAAACAAACTCCAGATTGGCTGTTCAGTAGCGGCTGGTCAGAGAGCAGTAGGAGGTAAACAGTGGGGTTACATATCAGTTGCCATGCCACTGCTTCTATTGCTGAAGGAAAGGGAAGTGTGAATTTGGGCCTACCTGTCTGTTTAAGTTCTGATATGAGATTTACCATACAAATGGAGGGCAATCTTGAGTCTACACACATGCTTACAGTCATTAGGCAGTGAACAGCATGTTGATTGCGGAAGTGAGAGCAGGATTTGGTGCCCGTTTGCTGAGGTGAGGAAATGTATACATTCTTGAGATACTACATTTGGGAGGGGCTGATGAAACAAGGCACTCATTTGAGTACAGTACAGCTCTGTTTTTGTGGAAGCTGGGGATTTCCATTGCTATCAAGGAGCATAAAAGGAGGAAGGGAAGGGGGAAAAATAAGTAAGGGAGACATAATGGAGAAACTGACAACATGTTGCTTCCTTCGAACACTGGAAAGACCCTTTAAGAGAATTTGTCCATTTTCCCCAACTCGTATCACTATTCACTTCCTTTCCAATCTACGCAATCGTGATTACGTAAATATTACATGATCGGTCTGTTTCTTCTGTGCCGGTTCCATGCTGGCAAAGATTCCAAAATTCTCTAACAATGTGTACTTACAGTTGTGGAAAAATTTATGTTTCAAATAAACCACAGAATGTAGCGAAGACGCACCCAATAAATGCTACCACGTTGGCTCCAAATATCAATATGAGCTTGAAAAATGATCATTCCTGATTTTTTCTACAAATAAACAGTGCACAAAAAAAAACAGAAGCTATACGTAACATGAAAAAAGTTAAACCCACTGAAACTCAAATAAACTAAATAAAAGCAATGTTGTTCTATGACATTTGTCCTCAGTAACAGTGTCACATGTCCTTCTTGCAATCATTATAGCAAGGTTGTGCCTATTCTCTGTTGGTTCCACTCACTCAAATCAAAACCGAGACATCTGTTTTTTTCCACTTTCTCTCAGACAAAGGTCAAGACCACACACTCAAACAGTAAACTGTTGAAATAGTCAAGCATAACATGCATGAAGTCATGCACACTCCTGCTCCAGCTTTAAGGATGATATTGAATTTCTACCACTGCATATATGAGTAGCCCCAGCTATATATACACTCACACCTGCTGTAGTAATGGTGGCAAAGGGCTTAGGAGATGAAAACTCTCCCTGAACAACATCCATCAAGAGGGGGCAGCATGGCACTTGCTGGACCCCCCACATGTAAAACTCCAGACCAGACAGCGCACAAGTTTGTTTTATGCTTAATGAATTTTTAACTAACATGAGGAAATCCTTATGAATCAATTGAATTTATTGTGATGCATACTATGTTTCCAGCACTTATACCTTTTCTGTGCACACAGATGACTTAGACTATTGTCAAAAATAAAATCTAATTCTAAAATTAAAATATCTGGTGCAACACGACAAACATACTGTCGTCCAGGAAAAGTATTTATACAAAGCTGCATTGACAACAGAACCAGGTGTGGAGAACTACAAGCATGTCCACTAAATTCTAACTTGTAGCACACAAGTTAAAACTGAAGTTTAAGTATACTGTACTTTAGTGAGGGATTGTATGAGCTAGATATACTAGATGTATGCTACATTTTAACATGGGTATTAGGAAGAGGTTACTGCTATAGTGAGGGATGGATCAAGCTGCTGACAGGCGTGACAAATGCGATGCAGAAATGTCTATTTACAACACAGGCACATTTACACTGTCAATGGGAGACAGTAATCAAATGTACACAGGAGAAGTAGTAAGGAAAATTATCAACCTCAGCCACATCCATTTCATCATCAAAGGCAATCAGCTGGAAGAAAAGTATAGGGAGCAGAGAGTTAGTAAAGCTAGATTAGCGAGTTTTAGCTCAGCTTGTCAAGAGTGTAACACATTCACACAAAATGTCAAGTTAGTATAACGGCGAAATAACAGCATGTTAAAGCCTAGAGCAAAAAAATAAAATAAAAAAAATCAGGCACCTAGTTTTTTAATGTTCTCTACATGTATTTACTTCACAGAGTACGAATGTTTGAAAGCATCCAACTCACAATAGACTAGACAGCTGCTTTGACTAGAAAGTCTACGTACTGTTACAGTTCAACAACAGATTTTGATCCTCGGTTGAATTTTAAAGACTTGTGGCTGTGTAGGCTGTCGATATGCAAATGGAAAAGGGTCTCAATATGTTAGTGTTAAAGACTACAAGTTTTAAAACTATGGTCAAACCTAGAGGATGGGTGTACTAAAGGGTCAAAGAGAGGTTTTAGTCTTAAAAATTATGGTCTTCACCACAATCACATATTGTCTACAGCACCAGTGGTAGGTGATCCCTGTAATAGAGGTCAGTTTCTCTGATTTTGAACATAGCCTGTGTCAAGCTGTTTTCACATGCTGAAAAGGTAGCCTTACATACATTGTGATCTTTACAATAGATTTAGTTCTGGGTCATTCTAAGATTAGTACAGGATGGCATTAACAGCCAAAAAATGTTTAATTAAGTATATTCATATCAGAAAGACAGAAATGTCTATGTTGAGGGTAATTTATGCTGATATCAATTGTTTGGACAGACGATAAAGCATTTTTGGGTGATAAAGCAATGGATCTGATTTAAGCAGACTTTAATACCAATATGTTTTTGAGAGTTTGTAACATTATTTTCCACAATAGACTTGAGATAGTGGGATACGGGTAATTTTATCCTGAGATGTCTTTAGTTTGATGTCAAGACTCCAAGTAGATAAAACATGACTGGAGAAGGTACCTTCTCTCCATAGCCCCTGTCTTTTGTCATCATTTCCCTCAGTGTCTGTAGTACTTTGATGCACAGGCGCTCCTCATTCTCCTCTAGCAACTGCTTGGTATGTTTGATTAGTCTGGTTAGAGAGGAGAAAGAAAAGGAGTAGATATGACTTAGTTGATCGTAGTAGAAGTGCTAAACCAGCACACCCAAATATTTGCTCTAACTTTCAACAATAGAGCCAAAGAATAAAGTGATGATAGTCTTGCAATCACTTTTACCTCCATGAAAATATGAGTTTATGCTAGGTAGATCTTTCACAAGTGTAACGGAGACCTTGAACAACTAAGGAATATTAATCCAAACACATCCCATAATCCCTCAGGTACGTGTTTAAGAACTGTGTTGTAATATCTCATTAAACTAAATATAAGTTTCTCAATAATTCCCAAGAATTACTGAACACTGAGTCACAACTGCATCCTTTCAAAGACTCCTGTCCTTGCCGAATAGTCAACTAGATTAATCTGATCAACACCAATTATTTCATTAGTGTGGAAGAAATGCAACTTGATGCTTACAGGTATCTCATTGTCCATTATTTAACTTTCCATTACTGCAAAACATTTTCCCATATCCCAGTTTTGAGTAATAGAAGGAAGCTTTCTTCATGGGACAGAAAATCAAATTGTACGTCTGGAAACTGTTAACATTCTACCAAATTATTTAATTTGTGGGCCTTCTAGTCGGCAATCAACCACAGTGGGCAAAACAGTTTTGTATTGGCATTGCTGACTGCCAGTTGGTGATCAATCAATGAACGGTATCCATAATATCCACTAATCTTATGTATGCTTGCAGGGTAGCACATGTGATACAAGATCAGTAAATTTACTAAGTCTAGTCTAAGTGGAGAGAAGATAACTTTGTGGTAGGAGGTTTTAGACTCACTTTGATATGAATCCTCCACTTTCACACTTTTTGCGTGCATCTGTGTTTTCCGGGAACAGCAGCTCTGGACGGTGCAGAACATCCAC
This sequence comes from Brotula barbata, assembly GCA_900303265.1. Taxonomy (NCBI): domain Eukaryota; kingdom Metazoa; phylum Chordata; class Actinopteri; order Ophidiiformes; family Ophidiidae; genus Brotula; species Brotula barbata. The sequence continues at coordinate 60,836 of OMNV01001161.1, read as the reverse complement.
CAATACAGACAGCTCAGCTTGGACCAGCGGCCGAAGACGGTCCTCCAGAGCTGACACGATATCCTACAAAGAATGTGGGAAAACGACAATCAACAAACTTATCAATCAGTGACACTTACCATCAGAAAATCCTTCAGAAAACATGCATTTTCCCGTAAAATACAATTCACATCTCAGACAAAGAAATGTAGTGGGATCTGACTGGAGCAATATCGACAGTTAAAAAACTGGGTCATTCAAATTTAAACCATTTTTGGCTTCAAACCTCGCATCTGAAACGGACAAGTTCACTTCGATACATGTAAAAATTTTAATGACCTCTTTGATTATATATATGTTGTTAAATAAGTTCTACACAGTATAAACTATGTATACAGCTTACAGTGAACAACGGATCTGACCTGTAGCCTCTCAATGATATTTCTGTAGTCTTTGCAGATACTCTGGCCTGAGTCTCGTCTGGAAGTATTCTTGGCTGATAGTCTCCAGTTCAGGATGCTCTTCTGCACGACATTATTAGACTTGACAAACAGGTTGTTAACCTGACTGTCCAAGTCCACTGGGATGGCAATTGCTCGGCTCTTGGCTAGGAAGTGAGTATATAAATGTTTTCTCTTAACTCTTTAACTACGTGCCATAATGAATTTTGTAATACAGTACATTGCCAGAAAAAAATGTAATCACTAGAATAAACAAATATAGTCTGATCTCTTACCCACGTCTGAGAGAACTTTAATGCAAGCTTCCACTGATGCCTTCTGAATAGGGTTAAGCCAGTTACAGTGGTATACCCTAAACACTCCCTGTAGTAACTGCACAAACACTGGCTGACGTGTCTGTTAGACAGAGAAAGAAACAGTTAGGAGAAAATATAATGATTAGAGGGCAAGACGTAAAAGTGCATATTGCACTCAAAAAATGATGGAGAAAAACCCCCAAAGTATATTCCTCAGCTCCCGCTTGAATTTACATTAACCAATTTGTGCTATACGTGTCATGGTACTGTTACAACTATTGTGAAAGTGGGAAAGCTTTGGGTCAAGTTGGCCCATTGGTTATCATATGTGGTCCCGATAAGCATACCAGACCAGTGTTAATAAAGAGTAACAACAGATAGTTAGAATAGATTTCTACCACCACCACAGTGAAAGAAAAAATCAGCTGGCCACAGTTGCACTAGCGTACAATAAATACCTCAGTTATCTTTCCAAGAAAGGCGGCCTGTTACAGGAGAAATGTATTGAGAAATCTTATTAAGCAGAATTCTGAGAATATGTGATGAGTTGCGTAAAACTCAACAATTTCTAACGCGGCCAACAAAACAATTTCACATAACCGGAAAAGGGGGATGGCTACATAATACACCACAAATAGACTGCATGTGTGATTTCTAGCTATGAGGGATAGTGGTTATGCTTCACTGGTAATATAGTGTGTTGCAGGAAAACCACACCGATGTCTTAGAAACCGGTGACCACAGGATATCATCTGCTAATGTCCCAGTAAAATCTTGTGCAAGACACACACACACACACAAACACACAGTATATTCAGGAACAACAGGGACTGTCTGAGACAGTCTGACTAAGCTATAAAAAAAAAGTGAAAACCCACGCAAATTTTTTCTGGACAAACAAAGCCTTTTCTAAGGAATGCAACTATGGGTTGGGAAACAAATACAGGTTAGAGTCACCATTACTTACATACACATGGCAAGCAAGCTATAGAAGAAGAATGTGATGTGTGTACAGTAAATATGTGTGAGGAAGGGTTCTCTCCTTAAAAAAAAACACTGAGACAGACAGGTCAACATGATCAATGAGTACCTGTAGGCTGGTGCTCTGGTCAGAGAACGGAGAACTGAAGAAGCATGTGACAATGCTCATGACTGTCTCTGTTACATAACGCTCCATCATGGTATCAGCATGCTTCCTGTCACTGGTGTTATTGCAAACCTAAGCAAGGACAGAAAGGAGATGGTACAGTGGCACGACGCCCGAGGTCACTAGATGCATATTGTATGGGGGAAGAGGGTTATATAGTATGTTCAAGATAGTGTGTTGACATAGTCATCCAAACCCATGTCATGAAATCCATATTTATTTCAGAAGCAGATTTTCCATCTAGTGATCATGCTGTCTTTCTACAAGAACTCTAAAACGTCATATCAAGACATTCAGACTTACCCTACAAATGTCCACCAGGAAATTCTCAAAAAGCTTCCACATGTGATTAGAGGTATAAATCTCCTTCATCTCTACTTCTGTGTCGACATAGCAGTGGTTCAGAAAGTTGATGTAGGCAATTTTCACCTGTTAAGATACAGAAATAAATGTAACAAGCCAGTTTTCAAAAATTAGTTATTCATGAAAAGAATGTACTGTATGAAGACTGTGCAAGTGAGGTGTTAATTAGAGTTAATGTCTAATATTTAGTGGGCTCATGACTTCATTTACTTTTAGCTTTTGTCTTTCATTCTTTCATTCATTCATTAATTCATTATCTATGCTGTTTATCAATGTCAAAGTTGCGGTAGTGTTGGAGCCTATCCCAGAAGTAATAGGCGAAAGGCAGGGTGCACCCTGGATAGGTTGGCAGACAATTTCAGGACCGCCACAAGACTGAAACAGAAAACTCAATCACACCCCCATTCACACTTATGATCAATTTTATATACTCCACTTCACTTCATTAAGCTGCGCCTTGTTTTTGGAGGCCGGAGGAAACTAGACTATTTAGGGGAAACCCATGCAGACACAGGGAGAACATACAAACGCCACAAAAATGACCCACGTGCATGTCAGCCTCTGCCGTGAGGCCACAGTGCTAACCACCAAGCCACTGTGTAATCCTTTTGTCTTTCATACGCTTAATTTTGTATTCAGTGTACAGAACAAAAGCAAAGACACAGCTCTGACTGACCAAATTATATGTGGTTTTCATTCAAAATTCAATCTTACAGCAAATTTCTGAAAACTGATTAGGACAGAATCTATTTCAAAAGAGAAATGAAACAATAACTTGTACCTCAGGGATGCAGTCTTCATGAGTGACCACCCTTACAATATCATCCAAGGGTAGCAGTGAGTTACACTTGATCTCAGTGTACACATTCTTGCCCTCTGTGCAAACAGCCAGCAGCTCTACCAGGTGAATGTGGTACATCAGAGGGCTGTTTTCATCCATGCGGTCCCGCTCTGAACGCATCATCTGTACTAGAGTTTGGAAGGAGGCGCGATCATTGTAGAAGACCAGGACATCCTCTCCTGAGTTCACCAGCTAGGTGGCAAAATTGCATTGAAGAAAAAAAGTTTTTTTTAGATTATATATATATATATACAGGGTTAATAGGAAATGGTTACCACAATAACTCATTAACATCGTCATTACATCATTCATTTTCCTTTCTAGCACATCTTTCTATCACATCCAAGTTTCACCGATGCAAATGGATTTCTGCCTCCATTTCAAACATTTGCATTTGGCATGACTAGCACCTCTCTTTCTTCTGGTATAAAGAAATTAGGACTGACCTCAGCCATGACAATATCCTGACACTTCTTGATGAACTTGTTTTCAGCCTTGACAATGGTCTGCAGGAACTTGAGATATTGGACATGCCGTCCATGAGTCTCAGTACAATGGACAAAATGCTGAACCACACGCTCGTTGATCTCACTGCATAACTGGAAGTTATTCATGAAGATGTGCTGCATGGTGACTGCCTCCAAGATCTGACAGAATAAAGAAAGGGTAAAAATAGAAAGGATCAGGGGAGCTTTTAAAATGTTATCATTTTTCTCCAGGCACATTCAAACTCAAACTATTGGTGGCAGAGAATACAAGAGGAATGATTGAAGTATAAAAGTTATTCTCAGTTGTGACCTTAAGGTGCCTAAAATGCTCACCCCTGGATTGAGGAACAAGTTGATATGCTTGTGGAGGAGAGCCTGGTTCTGCTGATTGCCTGCACAGAAATTCTGCAGGAATTCGTGAGCCAGTTTCATGATCTCCTGCATTTGGACATCCTCTCCCTGATCAGATAAGACGCATAGGACAGTGTTATGGATGGAAAGGCATGAGTTTGGTTATAATATTAAATTCCAATGTTACACCTTCTCATAGGGGATCTGTAGAAGTTCAAGCACCACGCTGTGAGCTCCCATATTTCGCAGCAACCTTTGCTGCTGTTTTTTACTCTTTTTCCCTGAGCTTCCCTCCTGGACACATAGCTTACTGAGTCGCAACAAAATCTGAATAGAGCACAGCAGAGCAGAAAAGTTACAATTAGAGGCAACACATTACAAACATGAAAATACAAGATTAAAAACATGAGAATACCTCCTTTACAACTCTATAGTTGTAACTGCTGGTGGTTTCTGTACTCTTTTTGTCAGCGCCACATAAATCTCCCTGTAAACAAAACAAAATATAAGAGAAAAAAAAGAATGGATCGAATGGATCTCACTTTTCTGTTAAACATTACTGTCCTACCTTCTTTTTGGTGTCAGACTCTGAAGGTCCATCACCATCCATTCCATCTTCACCTTGTCTCTTGTATACCCATAGTTCAGATTTCTCCACTATCGAACGCAGCTGGTCAAGATCCGACTTGATCTGCTTGTAGTTATCTACATCCTGGCTGGTCACCAGTAACTGGACCTACGTTTTTAGCATCAAGGTTTGTTTGTAGTTCCACAATAAAATTTAAAGACTAAGACTACATACCAGATGTGTGCAAAATGTTGTATGATGTATGTGCTGTATGATGGGTTACAATTGTAAAACATGTAAGAGCCTACTTGTTTGAAGGCCATGAGGACCTCCTGCCTCTGGCTGAAGTGCCTGAAAAGCAGGTGAAGAGCACCAGAAACTAAGGGCGGATAGTCATGCATTGTCAGATGGAGGAGCACCCGGAGGAAAGTACGACCACCATGGTCATCCAGGTCCAATGGAGTGTTCTCTTCACTAAAGAGAGGGGATTAATTAAAAAGTTACACAAGACCTTACCTGTCCTAAACAACAATATGGTGCATGCCATTGTTGAACATTGTGGGAAAAACTTTCACAAAGTTGCAATGGATTACCTTCCTCCAAAGATCCCCTCTGCCTGTTCCTCAATGTTCTCAAAGTCAAGACTTCCTAAAATTAAACAAAATAATGAAAAGAATAACTACTTTGAATAACAGTTCAAGGATTCATATTGAAGATTATATACACCCAGAATTATATTGTCCAAAAGGTGCATCAAAATCAACAAATAAATTAAATCTATCTATCTATAAATCAACTGACTCTACATCAAAGCATCTGACCTGTGACATTGTTGCTTCCATTTTGGTTGGCAGTGTTGTCTGCTTGAGGGTTATTCTCATCAAATTCACGCTTGAAAATACAAAGTAGGCAGGAAATCCTGTAGTCTAGTCGTACATTCAAGATGAACTTAGGGTTAAAAAAAAAAAATTGAATAAAAATTGAATACAGAACACGATGAAACACCAATGGACACAATGAAAATTGATTTTGTTGTTCTTACGTCATGTTGTCATTGTATGTTATGTTGATTAAAATTATTATTTCTTTTAATGCAAACCAGTTCCCACTTGTTGTACCTGCAGAATCTCAATTATCTTGAGTTTCGTATCCATGACCATGATATCCTCTCTCTCTGGTTCAGTCTGGGTTTTAACTACATCTCCTTCAGGCTGATGACTTGGAGTGGTGTGCAGTAAGCCACCTCCTCGTAGCACTACCTGGGTCATTAGCTCCCCCACTCCATGAATAGACTTCATCACATTACTGCCAGCTATAGTTTATACAAAAACAGAGCACTTATATGTATATACACACACACACCGCATGCAGTGTCCAACTAGTAACATAGAACATTTCCATCACATACAACACGTACAATACATACAACAAAATAAGTTAAACTGGATTTGGTTGATTACCTTTGTTTTCTTCTTCCTTCTCAATCTTGTTGATAGGGTATATGGTGCTAACATGTACACAGTCTAAGATGTTCAGTAATATCATTGTCAACCGAAGTAGGTCGCTAAAGTTGTAGAAACCAAAGTAAATGAGGTTCCTTGCCAGATTCACAACCTATAAACAAAACAGATCATAATTTATAATCATCAAATGATTATTAATCTATTTAAACCAGTGTACTTTCATCTATATGCACTATTCTCAAAGAAATATTACCTCAAAGGTAAGCTTGTTTTTTTCCTTGTCAGTGAAGGGAATGTTTTGTGACACTACCTCTCGCAAGTAATTCTCTACAAAATCCATAGTGAGGCAGAACCGCTCTTTGATCTCATCTCTGGTAGTTCCATCATTATCATAGCTGGATAGAAGATATCACATGTCAGAGGCTTACTGACGATGTCAGAGAGATAATACAAGCAAGCCAAACATATAATGATAAGAACTCACTCATCAATAGCTATCTTAGAGGGAATCTCAGACCAAAGACGGGCATATTTGACTGGTGTGACCTGCTCCTGCGGGTCACGGTCTACATGCATGTGCAGCATCAGGCGGCAGAAAGATGCCCTCAAGTCGTAGGGCAAGTCTTCATCGGACATACAGCGCAAGATCAAATCGACATCCAGCTGTCCAGAAATCTTGTTGATGGCCAGGTACTGTCGGTCTAGACACATTCTGGCAAAAAGATTCAGCTGGCACCTGTATGAAAATATTATTTTGTGATTTTGAAATTATTAAGGCTCTGTTCTTAGAAAAACAATGAGTTATTCACATATTTTGATTATTAAATGTGATTTCTTGTACTATCTCAATTCAGATAAAACCATATTATACTACCTTATTTTGATTGAACAATGCATACAGATTATTCTGAAACTTTTGATCATATTTTCAATACTGTCAAGTTCATCTGCAATGTCTAATCACCAGTTTTGTATATGTGCAATGGAAGTCATCTTACCTGTAATAACTGACTATCTCCTGGTCCTCTTTCTGGCCTTCCTTTGCATCCTGAGCCAACTCCCTAATGCTTTTACTACGGATCTCCTTACAATTGTCTTTCCAGAAAAGCCACACTTCCTCCTCATCCTCTGCCTCCACTGGATTCTCTCCATTTGTTGTATTCTCAATCTCAAACCTCGACAAGACCAGTCTGATGAAAAGCACCAAAAAATTATAATATTCTGTTCAACTTATCTTAGCAATATTTCTAAAAATTAATACAAATGAGTCACTAACTTAGTTTCAATAAGGATGTCAGCATTGGCTGGATCCAGTACCGCATTACATATGAGCTCCTGGGTCACAGGGATGGACTTGTTCATGGACACACATAGATCTGACAAGTAGTCCAGGAACCTGGGTGCAAAGAAAAATACTGTACAAACAAAACTCATGCTAGATGCTACAAGGGATATGCAGGGACAAATACTCAGACTGTGGAGCCAAAATAAACTCTCCCAGGTTTATAACAGTTGAAAATTCATAGTCACCAAGACTTGACAGGATTTACAAAAGTAGGACTATATCTTCAGAATTTACTTGCAGTCAGGTCATGCAAAAATCATTCCATTCATAATTCAATGCACAAATTCTAATTCATTTAGATTCAGTAGAAGCTGTTACACAACCAAATCTGACCCAACCAGTCCATAGTCTTTCCTTTTGTGCTACTTAATGATATGAGCTAAGACCTGTCTATTCTTAAGAACCTCACCTGGGCTCACGGTTCTTCCTCACTAGAGTGACAAATGTATCTATCTCAGCAGCTGTGATGTGTTTCTCCAGTAGCTTCCGATTGTTATGGAGAAGAGCTGTTATTGTGTCTTCTGCCAACACATCATAGCCTATCTGCTTCTGCATGAAGCGAAACTGTTTGGCTATATATTCCTGCAAAAAAAGAACAAAAAAACAGAACAATAATCACTGCTAAATGAAAAGAAATAAAAGAATCTGGAGATGAGCGAAGCACCCACTTGATTCTTCCGGTAATCCTGCTGAGAGTGGCGCAACACTCTGTAGCAAAGCCTGCAAATATGTCTAAAAGGAGCATGGCGCTGGTCTCCAAGTTCTTCTAGTCGCAACATGGGTCCATCTCCACTGTCAGTAAAAGGGGCTTGGAGAAGCTTGAAAATCTGCAATGGAAATTGATTTTTTTTTATTTATTTTTTTGCTTATTTTGTTTCTACACATTAAACCATTTAAATTGTGTCAGAGGTCAAACACCAACCTGCTTAAGGATATTCTGCTCTCTCATGAGTTTTTGTCTTTCTCTGTTCGGCTTGTTAACCATGATCTCCAAAACATCCTGCCCACTATTGGGGATGTCCACCACAAAGAAAACTAGATCCTCCAGGAGTTTGGTTACAAACCTGAAAAGAACACATATTTAAGTGTAAATGTATTATAAAGAAGGCTGTCTTTGAGAAAGCAGGGCCCTTTGCAATATGTGTCATATTTGCTTTCACCAATTCCATTTTTACAAATGTTTACACAATACATACTACATTACTATCCATTATCTATGCTGCATATCTTAATGTATTCCATACCTTCTTTCATTTTGAGTGATGGTACCCTTTTCCAGCTTGCCTGCAATGGATGCCAAAACTTTACTTGCATCATTGGCAAAGTCTAAATCACGCACTTCTGCTGGTGGCACTGGTACAATGGCAAAAGCCTCTTTGTCTTCTTTTACTCCTGATGTTCCAATCTAGAATAAAGAAATGCTTTTACTTCAAGTTTAAGCATAAGCACCTGTACTTTACTTAACAACCTACCAATCAGCTACTCACCCGTAACATGACAGGTTTCTCCTCCTCTTTGTCAATGGGGTTGTTGGTACTGTGAACCCATGTGTTGGTGCACAAGTGTCTTAGTCTCACATAGGAACTCCTGTTAATGACAAAAGAAATAAGGTTAAGTAATAAAAATGTGGAGCTTGAGGAGGGAACTAAATGAAACTGGGATAGTGCTTAGAGAATCTCACCAGTGAGCAAGGAGTCAATTATTTAATTCTGCAGTAAGTTACCTAACCTGTCCTTCTCCATGTAATACGCAACTAAAACTATTATAAGTTTTTAATTAAAATGCAATGACTATCGGTATTGAGAATTTTCAAATTAGAAAATCACATTTCAATTACTTTTGATGAAGTTTGATGATGTAATATCTTCACGTTGAATTCATGATTTGTGGTTTAATAAAGAAATTTTCATAGTTAACTATTTTCCAACATGAGTAATAAACAAATATAGCTGACTCCAGTAAAATCTCTGGACTGGCACATTTATCTTCCATTCTAATGAGGAAAAGGTGACCATTTTGAGGGAGAGACAACAGGCCCTGGAATAGCCTGCCCAAGGTCAGCTAAGTCAGTAACACAATTTTAAACGTTCTGAATCATATCTCTCTGAAAACAACATTCTTTGATTGTCTTACTTGTAAAACATTCACTGTTTGTGTACCCCTCCTCTTTTTATTGTATTTGTATAAACTTCATATCAGCTGTTAAAATTCCACAACATCTTTATATTATAATTAAATGAAATTCTTCCATATAATGTGAAAGGGTACTGTAGATCCCATTTAAAAGTAAACCACCAATTTATTGCACGCTGGAGCTTTTAACAACTTTTGCCCTGTTGTGGCTCTCTGGTTCATATCGAGTCATTGACTCACCAACGCCTACGGGTATATAACTCTAGCAAACAAGTTTGAACATGCCAGACACAAAGCTTATACAGTTTCATAGATTTCAACGTTGTAAAACTTGGCAGATGTTTTGAATTGCATTTGCCTCATATGACACGCTGAAGCCACACATACAACATACTGTATATGAGACCACATTGACAGTTTCTGCTCAAATTTCTCAGATCATTTTTGTTTTGTGGTTGAAGTATAAAAGATAATGCAGTTTGAGTAGGAAATCATGCCAAGACGTTCATAACAGTTTCCCCAATCCGGCATGGAGATCCTCATTAATTACTTTTTACATTTGTACGACTGATTCACATAAACTGCAAGTCAGGGTTACTTCCGCCAATATGACCTGTGGATAGATGTTGAAGATATTGCTTTCAAAGTAGCCACATGTGTACTCTAATTACAAATTAGCTAGTAGTGACTTGTACAGTATCATACATCCCAGTCATTGTTCTTCCAAGGATCACTAAAGCTTTACAAATAGACCGAGTCAACCACACCCCAATGTTGTTTGTGTGTGGGTCTGTGTGGAGAGAGATTCAGAATGTGCATTTTCTTAACACAGAGAGTGGCCATATTCTTGGCATACATTTTGTAACCACCCGTTGACACAGGCTTAACTCTATGTAACCGCTCTCCCAGGCATTAATTAGCCCCATATCTGTGTCCCTAAGAAGCAAGGTTATTTCAGGTAGGACTGGGTGGGGCCTGAAATACAAGCCTACGGCATGTGGGAACACACCTGACAGATGTGACACAATGAAGGACTTGGCACAAGGTTGGACAGCTCTGTGACCTTATTTGTAGTAAGAGGGACAAATGCACAACTATAATTTTAGACCAATAAATGTCTGAAATTGAGAAATAAAATATCAAGATGGAGGCTTATTAAAGGTGCACACTACCCACAAACATATGTACAGTATGTACATCACAACAATATTAGTAAAACAGTCATTTTTTAATTCATAAAGATGTATTTACATTTACAAACTAGTAGTAGTGAGTTTTATCCCAATTGTCTAACATTTTGCAACACCCAGTCTATACCATCATACAGTATGTCATATTTATGTGAACTTGTACAATATGTGCTTAAGTGTGAAAGGCTCTGTGTATTGTTTACAGGATGTCTAGCCAGTAGTTTTTACTCATGTGACTGAAATGTTATTCCCCTCTTTCACCACTAACTATGTCCACTTTCTTCCTGATTATTGTGGCTTTATGTTTCAAGCCATACAGGGACTTTCCTGGTTGTCCTTAGTGAGTTATATTCTATTTAACAGTGACACACATACTTAACCTACTACACGCACATTGACAAAGAAACACAGAATCTGTGTCATCCAACAAAAAAAAAGAAGCCACAAGGCCTCAGTGATTTTTAAGAATAAGTGAAAGCACATGACAAGCCAGCCTTATGTTAGGGAAATTATACATAACTCAATCACCAATATACTATGTTCAGTCTCGATAAAAGATAACATACGCATGTCATCAAGATGTCCTGCCGACTAAGATCCACTGTCAACGAAACAGAACAATATCCCTTTTAATGCCCAGTAAGTATGTGACCAAACACAATTGGTAACAGGAACATACACAAGTTGAACCAAACCTCAGAAACACAAATGCTACACTGATGTTCCAAATATCCACGCAACTTAAATAAGTAAATGGTATTGAGGTGAATATTTACCTCTGTCTCTCACTTTAAAATTATAACAAGTTGATTAAGTCTTAACTTCGCCACTTCTTTCCTAGGCAGTGTGGCTAAGCAATTAAGGATGCGGAGATTAATTATATGTGGCATTCAAAATAATTTCTGCTTACATTCCAAACCTCCCTAAAACAGAATTTTCCCGTCATTTTACTTAGTTGTGCTTATCACATGACTAATGTGTGAATACCTGGGCACCATGGAGTCCCCCCCTCTCAGAGTGGTGGGGTCCAGCTCAAAAATGGACGAGATGTCCATGCCATCCGGAACAGGCACCAGCGTGTACATGATTTTCTCCTGTGGGGCCCGCAGACGAGCTCGCAAAGCTTCATTGTCGGCATCCAACTACAGCAGAAAAACATGGAGTGAATGGGACTCATACATGTAACCTAACCTTTACATCAATCAATAGGTCGCTGTAGTTATACATCTATGTAATAAACTACAAAGTCTAGAGGTACATTAACAATTTAACCAATCAATCTCTAGTGCAGTTGAAGGATTAGTTGCCATTAGTGAAAATGTAAAAATCAGTTACAGTCGTCCCTACAGACTGCTGCGCCTTATTTGCCTGTAGATGAGAAGCAGTGAAACACACATCAGTCCTGTATGGGTCAACAAACTGATTACCAGCTAGTACAAAACTGCCAGTTGATGGTATTTAATGGCACATGCATCAGAAGGGGTGATGCCATGGTGACACCCTGTGGTAACATACTGTTATTACATTGCTGCTTTCTATCTGTTTTAATCCTAGGAAGGCACACTAGATTAAAAAAGTTGAAAAAAATCATCATTCTGATAATGATTCCAAGACCAAAATGTGAAACCAAACAGAAGACTTGCAGCCAAGACAACTCGGTGTGCAGACATAAGTGATAGTGTTTAATGCAATGTTCAAAGGAAAATCTCAGAAGGTTTGCATTACAGGAGCCAAATAAGGATTGTAAAACAGTACCTGGAAATTAAATGGCGTGAAGTCCACCACCTAAGGCAGAAAGCAAAGATCCAGCACACAATTGAACACAGAGTTGTTGCAAAGCACTCACAGGAAAGGAAATACGGTTGACTTACTGAAGATCGCTGCTCAACATTCTCTTCCTCAAACTCTGGATTTACCTAGAAAATAATAAACACTTGTAAAATATTGTCCATAACTAAATTGTTTATTAATTTCACATCACACACATTTTGGCATGAACTACAACAAGTACAGTATATTTTGTTGATTAGATGACCATACATACCTCACCCATCTCTGCAGCCAAGTAGCACCCTGTGGCTAAATGTTTAAACCTGAACAAACTGTTCCAGTAGCCTGCACCTCCCCTACATGGGTCATGGTGGACCACCTGGGAATGGAAAAAGACGGTAAATATAAAACAGGCCTGTAGATAAGGTAGACATCAGCAGTATTATCACCATATGACAAATAATTTATCATGTATTAAGCATCAGATGATACAAAATCTATTGAAACAGCTATAGGTACCTTAAGTTTGTTACGACTCATTTAAGTGGAAGACACTCTTTACAACAAATAGCCCATGAAAAACTATGAAACAATGATATAGTGAGTATATATGTATATAACACCGAGCATCAAAACATGAATACATTTTAATATGAAGGATATATTGTGCTCACCTCTACTTCCCACAGTGCTTTGCTACTGGTGGCAGAAGTAGCAGACTGTCGGCCTGTTGTCCTCAGAAAAACGTACTGCTTCTTCCTGTGGTCATCACAAGTGAGGAACTTCTCCTGTTCTGCATGGAACAACCGGACCACGTCACCCTGCAATTACATTGCATGCGTGCGGACAGACACACACACACACACACACACACACACACACACAGACACACACAGACACACACACACACTCACAGTTTACCTGTCTTTCACTCACCTTTGATTTTGTGTCTGTTTTTTAATGTTACAAAAATACATTACAAGATGGTTACCTACCCCTTTTAATATGGTTTCTTTGTTGTCACTCCATTTCATGAATAGAACAACTTTCCAACTTGTGTTGCAATTTACAGAATTGACCTGAAATGAAATGTGTGAATCGAAAAACAAGATCTAAGTTGTATCACTTTTGGAAAAAATAACTCCTGTTAAAAAGTAATGTGAATTATGCAACGCAACAAAAACATGAGAAATTTCAATGCATGTATCATATTTGAGTTTTAAGTGTCTCATATAGTATTCACTGTACAGACTAGTGAAAGTAACTGGTGAGATTACTTGTTTACCTCATTACATCCAGGATTGTCAACTAGCTGGTGGCTGCTGGCATGTAGTGGTTGTCCTGCATTCACAGGGTTAAGGACCACCTTATCCCCAATTACCACCTGAAGAAACAACATGAACCCACAGGACTTAATGCATTAAAGTATGTAAAGGTTAGATTAAAAAAAGCGATATTAAATTTGAAAAATAGATTGAAGACGAAGTCTCTTTAATAGTCTAGTAGGTATCAGTTGACTTGCTCCTGTTGTATACATAAATCCTTTTTTCTGTTGTTGCCAGCCAGGATGTGTGAATGAACACTATATTTCAATTCCAGACCATAGGTGTCACTTTGAAAAGTATTAGTAATAACTTAGCTTTACCATTTCTGCACCAATTAACGTCTTGTGAGTAAGACCAGTTTGACCACCAAAAGAGTATAACAAGTAAGGGTGGGATCTGTTTTTAGTAGATCATCCTTAGCACTAGGGGCCACACTTGACAACAGCCTTTGAAGATACATTTTTTAGTATAACTAATGACAACTATTTCAGTACAAAACAAGTTCTGAACTCAGGCATTACTCAAATATAATTGGGTCCCACTAATTTATCTTCCTTAGCCTAATTTAGCATCATTAGCCTAGTTTATCTTCATTAAGCTAGCCTAATTTACTTACCAAAAGAAAGAAGCACACCTGTTGTAATCGCTTCCAAATTATTTAGGTTAGCTGACAGTGAAGCAGCAAAATAACTCTAAACGAAACCCTTAGCATACTGACCCTGAAAAAAATGCAGGAACGGTGTTGCTTAATTCCAATGCTGCACTCAAGTCTGTTACAGTCTAGACTTTCGCATTAAAGTTTAGTCGTGAAATATGACTAAAATTCTGCGAAAGTTTTTGTCTGTTTATTTTTACTTTCTTCCACTCTGCACTGCCTCACCTTATTGAATTTCAATTAGTTGCAACCAGTGGCCTACAGTCTTCTGGTTATAGGTTGTGATTTAATGTTAACAACCATACTACCAAAACTACTGCAATGTCTGAAATCCCAACAGTGACTTGTTTCAATACAACAGCAAAATATGACTATACTTTTAATTATAGTCATTATTTTACTTTTACATTTCCTTTAAAATCACTCAAATTAAGCACAAATTGGACTAATTACATTCAAACAGAGCAAATTTTGACATGGTTTTCCATTATAGAATAAACTACAAGATGATTAGCAGCAGGGATTGTGTCCTACCAAACATTGTTGCACATTCAGTGTATTGTTTTTGCACTGTTATGTAAGAAATGTTTTTTTATTTACTTATTACTCCTGGTACCTGAATGTTACATCAGCAGCAATCGTTTCTCACAGACTGTATTTAACCACATCCAAGTAGAGCTCATCATGGGTTGAAGAACTATAATGGTGTGGCTAACTAATCATGTTTGGAGTTTTTAATTTCATATTCTACCTTATAGGACAGGCAAAAAATGCTATTTGAATTGGAAATATAGTAAATAAGCATTAAAAAAATGGAAGATAAATATTTTAGTTTTATCCTAGGCAAACTCCTGAATGCAACGTAACTGACCCAGCCACATATACAACCAACAATCTCTGATAGTCAGTGAGTCAGAATTAATGTTCATATTCAGCTATTTCTTTGTGTATGTTGGTTATTCCCACACTCTCTAATAAAAAATAAACTGCTTCCAAATATAGCCTTGTGAAATGTGTCAAATATAAAGAAAGAAATGCTTATAATATCACGTATTTCTGTGAATTGAACTCCAGCCCAACAGTTTACTACCCACACTGTCTCCCAGAGATCGAAGCTTGTAAAAGGGCTGAATGTAGAACCAAGATCCCTCGTTGCCAGCTGAGTCCAGAGTCACTCTCATGGCATTCTTCTCCAATAATGCAGGCAAACGTTTATTCACAGTCAGGTATTTATTGCTCTTCAGGTGCAGCAACTGTTGGCAAAAGAAATACAATTACACTGAATAGAAACTACTGTAGTTTCAAAGACAAGAAGTATCCAAATCACATCATGAGTTTAAAATAGATCTTTGTGTTCTTTTAGTTTACATGTGATGTAAGTATTACATAAGTTATGTTACATAAATAAGATGTTTTATGACAATATGGTGGAATAATGGTGGAAAGAATTATGAAGACAACAGGGACCTGCACCAAAAGGTGTTTATAAAACAAGCATATATTGGTAAGTCTGGCTCATTCTCACATCTTTGGTATCGCAAGTTCAAGCTAGCGCAATCTCAGTTACTATGGATACTTATGCCCTGAAACTAGCCTGCTCCAGACCAGTATAGCTAAGATGCTTTTCTGGTACCCCCAAACACGAACAGAGCTGGAAACAAACGGTTTCCAATCAAGTTCTGCCATCATATCATTCTCTATTTATTGTAATGAATTACACTGCATTACCATAGGCATGTCTTTACTACATGTGGTACAATGAATTTTGTCAGGTTCAGACACCCACACAACAAAATTGTTATCATCACATGACTATTGATTCATTTGGCAAACCAGGACTTGTAGTGATCAATTTTGAAGTATAATGACAGTCCACTACTAATGATAAGTCAAAATTTCAGTTTTTTTCTTTTGTGCCCATTCAGGCCTGCATGCAGATGTGTGTTGCTCTTGAGTAGCCAATGATGCCATACAAGCGTACAAACCACCTCTGGTCAAATGAGCAGAACAAGATAAGGCCATGAAGAAGAACTTTGTGCTGTGGCTGTGGTTTTAAACTGCCCTCGTATGATTGTCCCTAATCAAGCAGACAGTGATATTTGGTGACCAACAATAGAACAGTTCTGTAGGCCAGGTGCCTTATCTTACCTGAATGACATTTCCATACTGGATGACAGTTCCCAGCAGCTTGCGGTTTTCAGACTCATTTTGCTTCTTCTCAAGGTCTGCGGCATGCTAAAACAAACAATAGGGACGCTAAACACTCAAGAAAACTGTCAATTGTTTGAGGGTGAATGATACTGAAGATACATTTTGTGCACAAACAATATGAATGTGTACAAATTCATTATTCATGACAAAGCTCAAACCAACATGGAGTTTGGTGAGGAGGACTGTGTCAGTGGTGCTGTTTCCCCCAGGTTTTGCCGCCTTCCAGAACTGTTTCTGTGCTGAATATCTGTTCATAGGGCACAGTTTGAAAAGACAGTCTGGGGAATAAAGAGAAAGACAGATGAAGGTGAAGAATCAGAAATCATAATTTCTCTGTAGTGCTCATCTCCAAAATTACTGCCTGTCTGGCCTGAGTCTGGACAGAGCCGACTGGTGGTGAGGTGAAATTAGTCATTAAAAATGAGATCACAAACAGCAAAACATTCAAATGCGTTTTCACTTCAGCAAACAATATACACTTTTGACTTTTATTATGTACTAACTGCAACACATACTGTATGACTCAACCAAAGTTACCATCTCCCCTTTTTTGTCATCTCTAACCCTCTTCTGCACGGCAGGATGAATACTGAAAGCTAATAAACTAATATCTTGGATAGATCCTCACAATACACTGTCAACCTGTCAAATCAGTCCTGACCTTAAACTTTAGAATATAATCTAGAATACTCCTACTGTTATGGGAAACTGAAAGAATTTTACATCATTTACCATGCATGTAACAAAAAATAAAGACACTTTATCTAATCTATGGTCAACTACATCATCAAAGCTCAAATGGTTTTGATTTGCAATTATTCAGTATACATTAATGTGACCCAAATGCAATAAAATGTTCTTCAAGATTGAAAAACACAGAATACAGAGCACCGTGTTGATTATTGAGTTGCTGATCGATGGATTAGACCTGATATGCTGTTTTTACAAACTCTACTCAAAATATTTTGAAATATAGTCATAGTCTCCTTGTTTCTTATAAAATTGGAAAAGGTCACTCATTACATTTTCAGATTTTACATTTGAACTTCATTTCAGTCATCTTATTCTAAGGAATGCTATAGCCTGTTACTCTAGCTATAGTACAATTTAGAAAAACATCACACACAAATCATTCCTAGATAGTGCAAGCTTTCCTCTGGTCCAGCCCTACCACTGCTTCAATGGTGTCCTTAATAAATATAATCTTAATGTAAAAACGTGTGCTATAATGCAAACAAACTACTTGCAAAAAATTAAATTACTTATTAGGCAACCTTACATCCTCTTTAATAAAGGAAGAGAGTTGCAGGTGGGCAATTTGTCTGCTAAAATACATAGCATAGTCTGTGTATGTAAACCTGTGTATAATGATTCTTTTATGGCTTTTGAGTACATCGTCTACATGTTATTAATAATATTAATCTACTGATCATATAATAAAATAACCAAAGATTTATAATTCCTTAAGACATTTTGCAATTCTAGTCATATGTGATCAACTAAAAAGTTCTCATCTGGACCAGTTTGTGTTTGTTTTGACAAGAAATATTGTCATCCCATCTCTAGTCAATGCCCTCATACATGCATCAATCTGACAGCTGTTGCAAGGGACCTGATGGGTAAAAATGTCCACTCTGGCAGCCTAAATTATGTTGGAAATGTGACCAACTTGCCAATGTCCAGGGATTAGCAGTTAATGGGGCACAGGGTGGGGGAGTAGGATGAAAAAGTGGCACAGAGGAAGAAGAGAAAAAAGGTCACAGAGGCAGAGAAATCAATGGAGAAAGTGGGGCACTGGGAGAACACCTAGATGATGGATGATGAGATGGGCTTGGGACTATTGCAACAATTTCCAGAGGTAAATGCAGAGTAGTGACTTGATAAACAACGAGGGAATTCAAATAACATAATTTACTAAAAGACAATAGATTAAGCAAGTAAACAGCAATATCAAATGGAAACAAAGTCAACCACACCTAACAAATGGCTGTCAGGGAGAGGGAGAGGAGGAGAGGGGAAGATTGATAGCACCTTATATAGCAACTCATCAATCAGACAAGGTGAATATTATGCCCCTCAACAACCCAATTCAAGGCTCACCATACATGTGCGATATCAGCAAATGGTTGGAAAAATCTAAGCATTCTAATAAAGTGGCAGCCACATCATACACCTTTCACTAAAGAGCTGAAAAGACTTCTAACCAGCCAAATCAAGTGAAGTGTGCAAATTCATTTGCATCATTATTACAGCATAATAATAACTTAACTTAAATAGCACCTGGATGACTGCATCCCTGTGGCTGATTTTTGACTACACCTATTTGATCGTAAATGCAAGACTCCTGTCCTTTGTAAATATTGATGTGATCGCATTTGATAAACAGAATCTGAACAAATTTGTTCAGCATCTATATCTGTACATGTACTGGTACTGACGTATACAGAACAAACAATGATTATGTTTCAGTCTTGGAACAGCCTAAGCAGTGGACATGTTGACTTTGACTTGTGTCGCAGCTGTCAGGTGTGCCAGTATTAGAGTCCTGGTTTCACTGACTATTATACTCACTGTTAAGACTTAATAACACACTTAAATGTAATAAAGACATCATTGTGGTTATTATGTACCCCTCTATTTTTTTCTGTAATGACTGGTAAAAATTAGTAAAAAAGTATCATCTGTGAGAAAGGCCCATAGATAACATAGCAAGAGTAGATTCCTTGATGGCTCATATCATAAGGCTGATGTCACGGAGATGCTGATAAGCGGATTCAAAATGTTTAAAATGTTCAACTGGAGCTCCATGAAAAACAGGTACAAGTGGCTATTAATGCTCTACAGGGACCTTATTTAATGCTGGCAGGCATGTGATCTTTGTTTCTTTAAGGTGTCTTATGTAATCATTCTTTCTAACCCGGAAGAGAAGTAGAGACTATAAATATAACCTGCTCACATTGTCTGGGGTTGGGCAATAATTCAGTGTTATAACTGCATAAACCATTCTGCAACTTAAAATAGAAAAGGTGCTATGATCCTGAAATGCATGTGCACACAAGTATTTTAGTATGTGAATGAGGTCTATAATAATAGTCAGTATCCCCTGCAGTTAACGACGGCGCTGCAGATGATTTGAATAGATCAGTTAGAAAAAGATAGCTGACTTTTTTGCATACCCAAATGGAGCCTTTGTTCAAATTGATAAAATAGTTAAATATGTCTGTTATTGACCCAATCTAGCACCCAACCTAGACTGATCTGACCCACAGTTATCTAACTGAACTTGGGGCCACTGCAGTTATAGCAGACACCACATGGAAAGTTTGTTTTTGGACCTTTAATAGACAACAAAAAACACCCGACAGACATTGTAAAGATAATACCACTAGATGGCATGCAGCATAACCCATATGTCTCATCCATACAGCAGCTTTTACAATGTTAATTGGTCACTTAAGTCTCTCGTTATATTAATTTGTTCTAACCTCTGTAGAAATATACCTACCGCACAAAGTATGAGCTTCTACTTTACTCATTCCCTCGGTAGACTGCTGACAGTGTTGAATTTCATACCTCTAATTTAGCCTTTTACAAGCATTTTTATGGACAAACCCTGTAGACCATATAGATGAGGATGGATTATGATGCAAGGTGTAAATACAAGTCCAGTCATCAGCTGATTTTATCCAGGTAACATATCTGAACACTGAGATCATGTATAAATGCAAGGTGTAACGGAAGCCAAACACACAGCGATAAGCACTCAACCATAACCTTTAAACTATAGCTTTTTACAGTGGTTTTGCAAAACCATGCGAATGCAAATATTTACATTCGATATAAAGGATGTTATCAATTAATTGAAATACAAGTACTGTTGGGTTCTTACCTCTGAATTTCTTGGGTGGATTGTTGAGGTCACCTGTATCTGGCTGTACCACACAGCGGTCATCCACAAGCCTGTAAACACACCCAGTTAAATATCCCATCAATCATTTAAGATACATTAGGACTGAGCAGTATCTTATTACACAACAAATACACAGATTACAGTAACATATTACTACTTCTAGTTTTTGTCAATTTCTTCAATGTGAACATGCTGATGCAGCTTATTTTATCCCATGATGGACTCTTGTTCCAGAGCCGGATAAATTACACTTTCTAACATTATTATCAGTCATTTCTTTCAATATTGGATAATAAATTGGATCAGTTAGCACTGCTGCCTCACAGCAAGGCTGTCCTTTCCATGTTGGGTTTCAAGGTTCACCCATGTATAAATGTTCCTCCCACTGCCCTAAATCAATGAACTCAAGCTCTGAGTGCATGCATTCTCAATCTCTAAGAAGGATTCCATAAAATCTGCTCTTCCAAATATTGCATTTCCTGTTTGAAAGCCGATGTCGGTCCTGGGAATCTGTTCATTCTTCCAACTTAGACATCACAGCCAAGAGGGCGCACACCACCTCCACCAAACTGTGTTAGGGCTCCTGATAGTTTCACCTCACCTGTTTTCCTCCCTGTCCTCCTTTATACCTGTTTCACTATCATTAGCCCATTTGTCCAGTCTGAAGTACATTCCAATATCTGGAATGTCAATCATTTTGCGGTGAATCAGTCTTATTCATTCTTGGCATACAACTTGGTGTCACCCTTGACATCATGTAGAGGAGGTGACTGCTCTTAAATCATTCTTGGACCTTTCCCCATAACAAATGCTCGTGAAGAGCTGGCTGATGGGGTTCAGTCCTATGCAGAACAGCAGTACTTACAGTGCATAACCCTGGTATGTTTCATATAGTTGAGTGGCTTCAACTGCTGTTTTCCATAATCCCACTGGGTTCTTTGAGAATGTTGTTATTGTCCTATTGACTTTGTATAATTCCAAGCATTCTTGGATCATTATGTGGCATGAAGTTGTAAGTTTTCTGCTCGTCAATTCACACAGTGTTTACTCGATATGTCTGGACTTTGAGTCTTGGGGGACTGGTATGTCTACCAGTAACTGGTGCTTTGGACCTTTGGTATTGGATTCAATTCCCTTTTGTGCAATGGTCATTCATGTAAGTGTTCATTAGCTTTGTGGCTTTAATTCCTGTACAGGCATTTCGATGTTGAGTGCCAGGCAGTTGTAACAGTGACTGCTCCTTGTTCCTAGGGAGGTTGTTGTGCACTGCTCTGAGGTCTACAAGCGGGGGTGCGATGGTATTGTCTTTTTTTGGTATGCTCTTCCAGCATTGTTCAATTAAAGTCATTGGTCTGGTGCCAGTGCTCCGAGTAAGAGATGAATATCCCATTATACTCGTTTCGTCCATCGCCACAATCAGGCGGACGGATGGTTACGTTTTGTAAAAGCAGTGTGTGCAACTGCCTGCCAAGTGTTGTTACAATAGGCTAATTCATTCAGATGCTGTAGCAGTTTTGATGTATGAGCCATACCCTTTATCTTTGGCAGTAAACATACTCTTCCAGAAGAGGGGAAAAGATTGTTTCTCCTTCCATTGACTTGTTCTCCAAGACGTGAAAAGCACAGAGAAGGGACATTGAGCAAGTGCAACAATATTGAGCTTCTCCAGATTGCTGTTCCTCTCTGTTAGGCACCAAATACTCCTCTGACATCTCTCTCTATGGTTGATTAGCTGATTTACCGCCTAGTAGCAGTGATCCAAGTTGACAGTCGCCCTCATCCACCCCTCTCAGCAAGTTTAATGACAAAATTCTTGAAATGAAAATCTGTTTATAAGTTTTCATGTAATTCTGCTGATAGCCAGACAGACAAACCAAAATGGGTGACAATATAACCTCCTTGGTGGAGGTAATGAAGACCAACAACCCTGATCATACTGAGGAGGAGAGGCCCACCAAACATTGCAAGGGTCATGTCATTGAAGGTCAAGAATAATAACATGATAGCAGGGGAGCAGGCAAAGTTACTCCCTCCTTCTGGGATACAGCATATTCTCTCTGAGCAAGCGGTGGTCCAGGTGGTTAATTATACAGCTGTATTTTAGACGTCACAGACACAGACAGTAAAACCAACACCTACCCTAATACAATTATGCTATTTATAGCCAGGTCCTATCAGCTCATCCCTTTACAGTCAGTCTTCACACAGTAATAGGGGTGATTACTAGGCATAACAGCACAAGATGGACAACTTGACAAAAGGGTTCTGTCACAGTAGCAATCTTCATAGCTGTGCACACATTTGTTGCCATGGTAGGTGACGCACAGCTCTAAAATTTGTAGAGCTGTGTTTCTGAGACCTTGAAAGGACAGGCCTCTCATGAGTTGCAAATAGTGACATGGCTAAACAATTGAGAAAATGTGCACTAAAGCAATAAAAAGGTAGATAGGAAGAAGACAACAACGTGATGTGTTCATTTTTACCCTAGGAGAGGAAAAGCAAACACCCTAGTACAGAAATAGCGAGACAAAGAAAAAAGATCTGGTTTGTGTAATATCATGTTTTATACTATTCTATTAATCTAAAATACCAGATCTGCTGTCAAGTGGATAAGGAAATTTAAAAAAAAAAAAGCTTAATCCACAGTCACCCTTTATCCCACTTTATTTTCTGTTAATTCTTTAGTTATTGTTTTTTTTGTTGAACGAACACCTGCTCACAACAACCAGAGATAACAAATCCATTTTCTACCCTTCATGTTAGCACAAAACAGTATCCATGCAAATCATTACACAGGCTATTGTGATTATTCTGTTGAGACTATACTTAATTATAATTGTGTATACTGTACGACGGCGCATTATTTGCTGTAGCTTCTTTTATTCAACACGCTCACATGAGAGAAGTGGGGGGGTGTTGATGTGGTGGAGGGGCCAAAAACAGGGAGACTTACCCTAAAGTGCTGATAAATCCACTGGTGGAGCCCTCGGCATATAAGGAACAAATGTCCCCAATATGGAGGAAACTGGACATCTTGTCTGACATGATAGCTCAGCCTCGACTACACCTGCAAATGATGGACATAACAGTTCTTTTAAGCATCGCTAAATAAAGCTGAGCACAACTCATAACAATACTTAATTTCACTTAGAACAACAAATGATATAGAATGAAGGCAGGGGTTTCACTAAATCAGGGGTTTTCAACCTATTTTAGTCAATGGACCACCTTCCTGACTCAGGAGCAACAATGGGACTGTTGTGAAAGTAGTGACATTTCTGGGTGTGGCGAGTAATGACGCTCTCATGTCATTTTCTGGCTCTGGCCATGCCCTGTTCTTCATTATTCAGCTATGACGGTGTGGAAAGGTACAGGTGCGTAATTGCAAAATAATTGAAAAGGATTTGATTATTGTCAAGCAAATAAAAAAAATCCAACATGTAAAAAAGGTAACAAACAAATAATTTAACTGTTTCTAGCATTAATGACATTACAGAAGTCAGTCACTGACCACCTGCAATACCTCCACGGACCACCAGAGGACCGCGGACCACCGCTTGAAGACGTGAAGATATGTGTTTGAATAGACAAGTACAAGTTACAATACAAGTATAATTAAGCTGCATGGCTGATAATTTCACTTTCACTTTTTTGTACCCTATATATTTAGTACATACATCTGCTGTCATTTCATAGTACTAGTGACAGTTGCTATCACAAGACTTTTCAAACACGAGTGTATACCAAAAAAAGCATTAATAGGTGACTATGGCTATAATGGTAATTCTGAAATAATTCTAAAAATATAAGATAATTTTTTGTTTGTTAGTTTGTTTTATTTTCCATAGAAATATTTTTTTTTAAATGCATAAAGATACATTCTCTGGTGACTGCCCTCTGTTACTGCCAGCTGAACCCAATCTGGTAAATTAATTGACAAACGAATGCTTTTTAAGGCAAACAGTTCTGGATTATTTAAATAATTTGTAATGAGTATATTTAATGGGCCTTTTCAGAGGAGTAACACAAATAATTCAGTGTACCAAATAGAAAAGGCATTGAAAATCTCATATTTTCTCCAAAAAAAAACAACAAAAAAACTCCATTGTAGTGGCCCTTTAAAAGGCTATGGCATTTTGTCCTTCCTCTAGATGTGTTGGGTATCATTTTATACAGATTTCCCAAGAATGCATCTTAATATACTATCATAGTATCTTTGGAAGCATTTTACAAAGGAGTAAAATATAATGTTAAGATGGACTCACTGGTGGTTACCGCAGAGTTTTAGAGCACTATTCTTTAAGCTCTTGGGGAAGAAAGAGCATACAATTAACTGTATTTTACTGAATCCAAGGGAAAACAAGGGATATTTGAAAGTACATGTCTGTGCATCCCAGTTATAGCTTAAAATATGGCACAAACTAACTAATGACTAATCTGGTATTTAAAGCGGCAACATTGTCTTTAAACATAAGTGGGAAAATATTAGAGGGTGCTGTATCAATATTACCATTAAACACGTTTAAATGACCTACATTTCATAAAGTGTCCGTTTAAAGCCAAATCTGCACTACGTTTAACCATTTGTAGAAGTGTCAAACATTTGTGCTAGCTTAAAACAGAAGTAGCCTCTTTTATCGTGGCACAGCTCATGCTGCACAACAAACAGCGCGTGGGCTACTTCCTGAGAGGGATGCTACTCAGTGACAAATGAAGGGCTCGAGAAGAGGGGGGAAAGTACAAAGAAAAAAAGCGTATTACCTGCCACAAAATGCACGACACGCAGAGAAACATGAGAATAAGTGGGTCAGCGAAGGATAATTTCCTCAGTGCTATCCTCGGTTAAGTCCATGGTAGTGAAACTCCAGGTAAGGGCAAACTGAGCGGCGTTATCTCTGACAGCTGAATGAGTCCTCGGCAACAATCCGCTTCTTACCTCCTCCACATGCCACGGAGGGAACGCCCCTTTCGTTACTATTTATACTGCTGCAAAGAACTCTGGGAAACATAGTCAGTAATTCAACCACTGCTATCTATCTATCTATCTATCTATCTATCTATCTATCTATCTATCTATCTATCTATCTATCTATCTGTCTATCTATCTATCTGTCTGTCTGTCTGTCTGTCTGTCTGTCTGTCTGTTAGAGCAGTCTTGCTACAAAACCTCATTTGATCAACCTTGTTAACCCATCCATATAGCCCATCATTTATATTCATTCCATGATACACAGTATTATCAACAGGTGCTATTTGCTCTGAATCAGTGTCATTTAAAAACAAAGAAACAAAAAACAAAACATAGGACTATCAAAAAAAGAAAGTATTGGTTAAGGCCTGTTCTGCTTTGTTGGAGATATGTGCTCTGATTAACACTAATTACTTTATTATATTATTTTTTATTCCACAAGGTGTAGCTTGCCTGTCCATTCACAAGTAGAAATGACTCCTTCAGACATGTAACATGTTGTGAACTATAATTAACTTTTCTTATATGTTCAAATACATGTGACTGGGTGGTTTTGTTGGGGTTTCATGTTTTGTTTTTGGACTGTTTGGATTGTTTCATGTACTGTATATCATGTCAAAAACAGAAGCACACTTCCAGCTTTGCAAAAAAGGGATCCCCTGCTGTGCATGTCAAAGTGTGAAAGAACATGAGATAAAGACCTCAGTCGTGTGTGCACTCTCCTGTCAAAAACATTGTGATTTGAGCATGCTATTGGTCAGACTACGTGGTTTATAATGATGGAAGCCTGAAGACTAAAGCCTGTTCTCCAGGGTTTGTTGTTGTTGCAAGAAGCCTATTGTTAAATATTGCAGGGCCTTTTTAGTATGTTGGTTAGGTTTTTTATGCTCGTGGATCAATAGGCAATACAATAATGTAATAGTAGTGAAGTTTGGATTGTGCGTTTTGGAAAGCCTAGTCTGAGTAGAAGTCAAAGTGATCTGGTTTATTTGCAGCTGACCCATTAAAATCAATCTGTGTATATTTTTCAGACTATAATTGGAACAGACACATCTATAAACTGAAATATTAAAAAATGCCTCATGAGATATTGGCATCGCAAAACCGGTGTTGGTCCCGTGTCTTTAAAATTTGTCAAAATGGTGAAGAGGCTCACTTTTACTCTTAGTCATAACTATT